>CAAKHC010004260.1:71252-83762 GCA_901007825.1 Macroramphosus scolopax | reverse complement strand
GTGGCCTCAAAATCAAGTCTCTCAATTGGTATGAAGACAACAACTACAAGGCCTTGTTTGGAAACCATGGCAACGACAGTGACAACGAACCTGTTTCTGCTTATGACAACTCTTCCAGTAAGTGTCCAAACAATCTTTATCCAAATTATTTTTCAGAGTGACTGACCTCTCCAATCTTTCCACATTTTTAACTATTATTCAACAAAAATTAGGAATGGAATTTAAATGATATGCAACAAGGGCGTAGTTTGCGTTATTCTTATTGAAAGTCCTATTCCGAAAGACAAGGGTCAAGACATTAAGATGAAATGCTTTGTACTTATGTCTTAGCTCCCTATTGTAACAACATGATGAGAAAGCTGGAGTCCAGCCCCATTTCCAGAATGATATGGAGAGCACTGAAACCGCTGCTCATGGGAAAAATCCTGTACACTCCCGATACTCCAGCAACACAGAGGATAATCCATGAGGTAACATCTGCTCACTTCTAAAACCCCCATCGATACCCTACAGGTTTCCCTAGTGAATGAGACTGATCTCTCTCTTGTCTTTGTGTGTTCCAGGTGAACAAGACCTTTCAAGAACTGGGCGTGCTGAGGGACCTTGGAGGAATGTGGGAGGAGATGAGGCCCAAAATTTGGAACTTTGTTGAGAATGGCGAGGAAATGGATATGGTCAGGGTAAGTGAGCTTACAAATATCAGAGCTGTGTTCTCATGACTCCTTCCTGTTTACATGGGCGTTTACTTACAGTGTTCTGTACATCCCCGTAAATTAAGAATAATTATGTGCAAGACGTGACTTGAAAAAGCTACCGCAGGCATCACAACCCATATTATGGTATTCTTAGGCTGATTGATGAAAGCACTTGAAACTGGGCAAAGTGAACAGAGCCAAAGAAAAGTTTATTTGTCAGAGATGGAAGATTATTTTCAGATTAATGTACAAACAGCTACAACTTGATTAGTTATAGCCAAACATTAGAATTGAATCAGAATCATCTGATGAGTCTATCATCAGTATGAATACATAAAGCAAAAGAAAGATCTGTCCCCATTTAAACCATTCACTCTCCATCTCATCATATCAAAGCATAGATGGGCATGCAATCGGTTTGATAATGGTCCTCTTACATACACTTATTCAATCTAGTTTAAAAGGTGTGAAATTGCCATAATCTATCATCAAATTCTTTAGCTGGAATCTCAAGCAGATGGCATGACATTGCTGTTCCTGGCCAGAAACGAACTCTGCTTCATGTAGATCATATAACCATCACCACCTAGTGGTGAATGGCATAAACTAGCTTCAATGTAAATTTATTCTATGAAAAACAACACTTGATCCTGAGATATTTGTTGTTTTAGCATATGCTAAAAGTGTACAGCAATCACATTTTTCCACTGCTGTTTAACATACATTGAACTGCAGTGGGGGCCGAAGTATAAGAATTCCTTATGAATATGGGAAATTAACTCCGAGCCATTTGTCATTTTTGGATGTGCTGTTTTTCTGTTCCCTCCTTTCGTTTGTGCCGATTCTTCATGACAGCACAAAACTACATAATTCATTCTCTTTATACACCTTTTTGCAGACGCTGCTTCAAAATAATGCCAGCGCAGCATTTTTGAATGCCCATCTCAGTGAGACTGACTGGCGTGTGTCGGATGTGTCAGACTTCCTGACGAAGATCTCAGAGGACCAAAGACCTGCAGGATCAGCCTTTACGTGGAGGGATGTTTTCAATGAGACAGACCATGCCATCCAGACCATCACACGCTTCATGGAGGTTAGTGTGTTAATCTTCTCAAAATGAGAATATTGCATTGAAGTCATATTACCGTGTAAACATCCTTGTTTTAAGGACAATGTCTATAAACCAATAACTGTATGTGTGGTCATTTGTTCCTTTAAAATAGCTCCTATCTAATATCGTCCATTTAGGTCAAGATGAAAGGAAAAGCTATTGGCCCATTTAGGTCATCTTCCATTTTCATGCACTTGGAACTGCATTTAACTCCGAACAAGGCTAATAAAAGCTATCAAATCAAATTTATTTCCCCCCTCCTTCATCTATTAAATTATCTTCCATGCGGAGTGTGTCCCTGTCTAAGCTTATTTGGCCAGTATGACAGAGCCAAATTTGAATCATCATGGCCTGCTTGTCTTATTTATCATGTTTCTTGGAGTTTTCATTATGGGAGTGCATAAACATCATAGTTCAATGATAAATGTGACGTGCTTCTGATATGTTGATAAGATTATCTAGAAAAATAGTTCAATTTTTCTTTCCACGAATTGATGACGCAGGCATCTGGTAATAAGAAGCAAGTGATCTTAGTACAACTTAGCATTTGTCTTTGAATGTACCTCATGACTTTTCCTCTGGCTACGGTGGACAAATGTAATGCAAGGCACAAACAAAATGCTAATCATTCATGAACAGGGAAACGATGAGACCCTGATCTCAGGTCAATCCGGTGTCCTTGTGACATTTCTTAGATAATGTAATCGGCCAGTTGTAAACAACCCACTGACCTACTGACTGCAGCCCTTCAAGGAGATCATATAATGTGTGTAATCTGAGGTTTTTCTCAAACAAAAAACTATGTCAAGGCCGAGCAGAACCATAAACCTCGTGCATGTGAGTCTCACGCTGTATTTTCACCCTACTGTTGAACTCAATGACTTCTCTCCTTCAGAACAACTGACGTACAAGTCAGCTTAAACCAACTAAGTATGTGAGAGGCTAACCTATAGGAGGTCTTAACAAATCATCCAAACAACTCCGGTGTAATCAGGTGTAGAGTTTATAGCTCTGATCAGCCTTGAAATAAAACTTGTGACGGCAGCTAAAAACAAAAAGGAAATTGTCAGACTGTTACTAGTAACATTACTTATTCAAATAACTCGTACTCAGAAGAATTCACACTATCATTGTTACTCAACGGGTCAGGTCTTTATTTAGCTGACTCTTTTCCTTGTAACTCTCTCTGGAAACATGCTCCTTTCTGTAACTGGGGCAATCTCTTTCCCCAGACACCATTCAGGAAGTAACACTGTTTCTCTCGTAATGAGACACTGATGCAAACTCATCATTACCAATTATCCCCCTCTCAGTGTGTGAACCTGGACAAGCTGGAGCCAGTAGCTAATGAGGAGCGATTGGTCAACAAATCCATGGGTCTTCTTAACAACCAGAAGTTCTGGGCAGGAATCGTATTTCCTGACATCGCCCATAGCAACAGCTCTGACCTGCCTCCCAACGTCAATTACAAGATTCGCATGGACATTGATAATGTTGAGAGGACTAACAAGATCAAGGATGGGTGAGTGGCTATGTCAGCCAGGAAAATGCGATTCAATCGTGTTTGCAAATACTAATGAGGTAATGGGGATTCTTCAGTCCTCTTCAGATTACTGATTTTTCGCTTTGCTTTGCAGCTACTGGGACCCCGGTCCCAGAGCAGACCCCTTCGAAGACCTCCGGTACATCTGGGGTGGGTTTTCCTACCTGCAGGATGTGATTGAACATGGAATCATCAGAGCCATCACTGGCACCAAGGAAAAGACGGGCATATACATTCAGCAGATGCCCTACCCCTGCTATGTTGATGACATGTAAGTGACCTCTGTGATAAGACAAATCCTTGTATAGTAACCAAAAAGGGTGTGTGGCTGATTTTTAATTTTTTTTTTTTAGGTTCCTGCGGGTGATGAGTCGATCGATGCCTCTGTTCATGACTTTGGCATGGATGTACTCGGTGGCCATCATCATCAAGGGTGTGGTGTACGAGAAGGAGGCACGGCTCAAGGAGACCATGAGGATCATGGGACTGAACAACGGCACCTTGTGGCTCAGCTGGTTCATCAGTAGTTTAATCCCACTCCTGATCAGCGCCGGCTTGTTGGTGATGTTGTTGAAGGTCGGTGTCGGCCAGAGAAACACAAATAACAGCAGAAAACACGTGAACATACTCACACTGATCATTGCTGATGTTAGATTTAATTTTGGAAAACCAGGAAACAATTAACCTTTTCTGTATCTACTTCTGTACCTTCTCAGGTTGGCAACCTGCTGCCTTACAGTGACCCAGGCGTGGTGTTTCTCTTCCTGGGATCCTTTGGTGTAGTAACCATCATGCAGTGCTTCCTCATCAGCACCTTGTTCTCTCGTGCCAACTTGGCGGCTGCATGCGGTGGAATCATCTATTTCACTCTCTACCTGCCCTACGTGCTGTGTGTTGCCTGGCAAGACTACGTAGGATTTGGAGCAAAACTGGTTGTGGTGAGTGGATGGAAATAAATAATATACAGATGTTGTGCTGAATTGTCACAGAAGAGATTTGTTAAAACTAATTGTAAATAAAATCAAAAATGAAAGACAATAAAAAGGTTCCTGGTTAAATATAACAATGTACTTAAAGATCCTTTCAACTCAACTCTGGCTTTGTTGTGTTTCCCTCAGAGTCTGCTGTCTCCTGTAGCTTTTGGTTTTGGCTGCGAGTACTTTGCCCTGTTTGAGGAACAAGGAGTGGGGATCCAGTGGTCCAACCTGCTGGCCAGTCCTCTGGAAGAAGACAGCTACAACCTGACCACCTCTATCAGTCTCATGCTGTTTGACGCTCTGCTCTACGGAATAATGACATGGTACATCGAGGCTGTCTTCCCTGGTGAGTCATAGACAAGTTTATCCTTCCAGTACTTTGACACAAAACAGCATCCAGAACTAAATAGATGATCACAAATGAAATTGTGCATGTGCAGCTCCCCAGTGCACCAGATACATTTCAGATGCTTTCAAACGCAAGTTCTTGATCCAATGTTCACATTCTTAAACAGACAAAAGCTGTGCAAAATGTCAAAGTACAGTCTGTCCAGCCATTCAATGACTGAGAAACAATCTGGTTCTTTATATTCCAGGTCAGTATGGGATCCCGAGGCCTTGGTATTTCCCGTTCACTAAGACATACTGGTGCGGAGAGAAACAAAACAAGAACATCTCAACTCCTTTGTCAAAGAAAGGCAACGCTGACGGTACAATTTTTAAAAAAAAAACATTTCCGATGGTTAGCTTATCCAGAAATAATGTTGTTTAAATTGTAAAAAAAGATGACACTTATATGATCTTTTTAAATCTCATGTCATGTAAATTTGAGATGCTGATATTGCTTTCATTTTATGTACAGCTGTGTGTATAGAGGAGGAGCCCAGCCATATTGATCCGGGTGTTTACATTGAGAATATGGTGAAGGTCTACAGCCATGGAAATAAGCTGGCTGTGGATGGACTGTCCCTGAGATTCTATGAAGGACAGATCACGTCCTTCCTCGGCCACAACGGAGCTGGCAAGACCACAACTATGTAAGATAACACACACAGCATCTACATCTGCCGTGATCCTAAATTTGGTTGAATGGTTTTGAACTATTCTCATTGAGGTGGTAATTGACTGTTGTTTTTTACAGGTCAATCCTAACAGGGTTGTTCCCACCCACCTCCGGTACAGCCTACATCTTAGGCAAGGACATTCGCACTGAACTCAGTACCATCCGGCAGAATCTGGGTGTCTGTCCTCAACACAATGTACTCTTCAGCATGTACGTATACAATATGATGGGCTGCTATCATGGAAAAGAACTGATTCTACTCATAAATGAACATTTTGTTTTGAGGAGAGAGACAAGTTCTCTGGCTGAACACTTGTTGTCGGTTTACTTAAATCCAGGCTGACAGTGGAAGAACACATCTGGTTCTATGCGTGTCTGAAGGGACTGCCAGAGGAAAAAGTGAAGGCTGAGATGGAACAGATTGTGAACGATGTCGGGTTGCCTCATAAGCGACATTCACGCACGAGCACTCTTTCTGGTTAGTTTGATTTTTTTTTTATTTCTGAACCTTTTAGTTAATATTGAACATGTGTTTCAGAGGGATTTTCCATATTGTTTTATATTTTGTCAGCATTTTTTCTGACTTTTGTTCTTGTCTTTTCAGGTGGGATGCAGAGGAAGTTGTCAGTGGCTCTGGCTTTTGTTGGGGGCTCAAAGGTTGTGATCTTAGATGAACCTACTGCTGGTGTCGACCCGTATGCACGCAGGGGCATCTGGGACCTGCTTCTCAAATACAGACAAGGTAAGCACTGGTACCTGGTTCTTAATCACTGAGTAGTTAGTTATAATGTTCTTTATAGAGGTGTTGCTAAAGGTTTCAATCGTCAAATTTCCATAAATGAATCATGCTGTGTATTTACACGTCAGGCCGCACCATCATCCTGTCAACTCATCATATGGACGAGGCCGACATACTGGGGGACCGCATCGCAATCATTTCACACGGCAAGCTGTGCTGTGTGGGCTCCTCACTCTTCCTGAAGACCCAACTGGGGACGGGCTACTATCTGACCCTGGTGAAGAGAGATTATGACCTAACGCTTCAGTCCTGCAGGAATTCCGCAAGCACTGTCTCCTACAGCAAGAAAACAGAGAAGGTAAGGGGAACATGGTTTTTATAAAAAAGATAAATTGACTCACTTTCAGTATACATTTTGAGGTTAGGAGATGCTAAGTCTGTCTTGCTTTAACCGTGTCCCTTCCTTGTCTTTGTTTCAGGAGGACAGTGTATCCGAGAGCAGTTCAGATGCAGGCCTTGGCAGCGAACCAGAGAGTGAGACAACTACTATTGGTAATAAACAAATTCCTTAAATTAGAAAGTACTCAATTAACTTTGTGGGGTCTTTCGACGATGTCGATTGTTTTAATCCCTTCCCCCACCCTCTCTCTCTTTCTGACCATTCATTCCTACAGATGTTTCCCTCATCTCCAATGTGATTTGCAAGCACGTCTCAGAGGCTCGCCTGGTGGAGGACCTCGGGCATGAAATCACCTACATCTTGCCCTACCAGTCAGCTAAAGACGGAGCTTTTGTAGAGCTCTTCCATGAGCTTGATGACCGACTAACCGATTTGGGAATATCAAGCTATGGAATATCTGACACCACCCTCGAAGAGGTAAGGACCGGTTTGTCTTACTTTCTGTTTGATTTACTGATTATAAGCTTCTGCCAATGTTTTGATTATGTGAACTCCATCTCTTTCAGATTTTCCTGAAGGTTGCAGAGGACAGTGGAGTGGATGCTGTGGAGCTTTCCGGTGAGATATATGATGTTTTCTAGTACAGCAATGATGAAATGTAACGTACCATCTTGTATCTAAAAACATTCTTTCATATTAGAAGAACATCTCATGAATTGTAGCCTCAAGAACACATGAAAGTCCAACAGGTTACATTAACTCCATCCTCTCATGATTGCAGATGGAGTAGTACCGACCAGGACTCGTCGCCACCATGCATTTGGAGACCACCAGAGCTGCTTGAAGCCCTTCACTGAGGACGACTTAGAATTCAACGACTCAGAAGGTGACCCAGGTAGAACTAGACTATTCAGATGTAGTGTAGAGTCAGCAACAGTCCTGTGCTGCAACACATAGAACAATGCATTATAGGAACAATTATATTTCAAAGTTGAAAAGAACAATAAAGGTGTTGAGTTGACAAGATTTTAAAGTATCTTGAAAGTGCTGATTAAGTCCTTAAATTTTACTCTAAAAAAGTTTAAAATTGTTGTCGTCCTGAGGCTGTTATTCTGTAGTGAAGTTGTCTCTAAAGATTATTATAAAAACGGGATACTTCTATGTTGGCTTATCTGTTACTTGGTGTATGTTTCTAGAATCCCGTGAGACCGACTGGCTCAGTGGAACAGATGGAAAAGGTTCATTCCAGGTGAAAGGCTGGAGTCTAAAGAGGCAGCAGTTTGTGGCGTTACTCTGGAAACGATTCCTGTATGCTCGGCGTTCCAGGAAAGGCTTCTTTGCTCAGGTATTCTTACGCCCCTTTCATATACTCATAATGTTAAAACAGAGGTAGCCACTGTTGGTTTTTCTGCATTGCATCAGCCATGCTGGAACCTCCTAGAAAAAGCAATTTGCGTCATTATGTGAGTTTTCATGTTTGTTATTTGTAATCAATCTTCCCTCTGTTACTCTCCAGATCGTCCTTCCAGCGGTGTTTGTGTGTATTGCCCTTGTGTTCAGCTTGATCGTCCCTCCATTTGGAAAGTACCCCAGTCTGGCTCTGCATCCCAGCATGTATGGAGAGCAGTTTACCTTCATCAGGTTGGATATATTTCTCTCACAATATAACGAGCCTAACAATCATTGTCAAAACCTTTTGTTTTATTTCGAATTGAACTAATTATCTGCTACTGTTAAGAAAAGGACTTGAGGGAGGACATTGTCCCAGTACAATACAACATGAGAACAGATATTATGGTGATTATTTGTGTCTTTATTAATGGGTTGATGTCTGTGTCTTTTCAGTAATGACATACCTGAGGACCCCCACACCAACAAACTCCACGAAGCACTAACAAATAAACCTGGATTTGGGACACACTGCATGGAAGAACGACCCATACCGTAAGTTTTTAGTTTTCATTTATGTAAAAAACAAAAACTGACCATAATCAAAATTGCGGAAATTATGAATATAATATTTAGATTTAATCTTGAACTCTCGGGCCACCTGATCATTTCATAAACTTTTCTCCATGCGCTCCAGGGACACCCCATGTGCAGCAGTGGAGGACGAGTGGTCGCTGCCACCAGTGTCTCAAACTGTGAAGGACATATTCGACAATGGCAATTGGACAATGGAGAATCCTTCTCCTCTGTGTGAGTGCAGCTGTGATGGGCTCAAAAGGATGCTGCCAGAGTGTCCAGCTAGTGCTGGGGGACTTCCACCACCACAGGTTAGTAATGCCAGGCAGACAAAACTAATATTAAACCCACAAATATACATGCAATGAGATACAGTGAAACAAGTGAACACATGAACTGACTGTTCTGTCTGTTTTTGTATCCAGATGAAGATCAGTGACTTAGACACGCTTCAGAATTTGACTGGCAGGAACGTCTCAGACTACCTGGTTAAGACCTACGCTCAGATCATTGGCAAGAGGTGATGCTCATCATATTGCTGGTGTTAATTCATTCTTCATTGTATTTTTCCCACAAGGAAAGCATTAAGCATTAAACCTCTTTTCTCAACTCCTCAGCTTGAAGAACAAGATTTGGGTCAACGAGTTCAGGTACATTATCCGACATAATCCATCTCA
The DNA here is from genome assembly GCA_901007825.1 of Macroramphosus scolopax. Taxonomy (NCBI): domain Eukaryota; kingdom Metazoa; phylum Chordata; class Actinopteri; order Syngnathiformes; family Centriscidae; genus Macroramphosus; species Macroramphosus scolopax. The sequence goes on along the minus strand of CAAKHC010004260.1, from coordinate 74,592 downwards.
AGTTTATTGGTGTATCGGTGGGGCCTTTACCCACTGTGACTATCACCGGGATTAAAATAATCCTTTTCTACACAGATATGGTGGATTCTCGCTGGGCGCCAGGAGTTCTCCACTTCTGTCCCACAGAGACGAAATTGATGATGCAATTGCTCAACTGCGGAGTCGTATCCGCATGGAAAGAGTAAGAGATTTCAGATGTTTTCTCATATTGTACTGAACCAGTTTAAAGGCTTTTACAAAGGGAGAACTAATTAGAAACTTGTGTTGTTTCAGTAAGTCAGGAAACACTAATTGCTATATTAAACTATTATACTCTCTGTTTGAAGCTTTCCAGAAGCGATGGCTTCTTATCTGAACTTATAAAACGTATGTTTTACTGATTTGCACATGTGCTAATGAGACATATCTAACCTCCCTCTCTCCCCTCCTTCTCCTTCTGCTTCACCCTCCAGGGAGCTGCAGCGGATCGTTTCTTCCTCAGTCTCTCCAATTTCATGCAAAGCTTGGACACCAAGAATAATGTCAAGGTTAGTACATGTTCACAGACACACTGCTCGGACAACAGCACATGACCCTGGCTTACTGTCTAGCTTTGCTTATCACTTCCTCTAACAAGGCAGCCGTTTCACCCATGTAGACAAAAGACTCCTCATTCATCTATATTCTATAATTGAATCTCTCACTAATGGATTTTCTAAGAAATATTTTACCTACTATACTTTAAGTTTACATTTCTGGGTACTGAACAGGGGAATATATATGTATAAACCACAGCTACCATGCTGCCTTCTTTGCCTTCGGAGGTCATAGAAACTGAAATCTCACATCTGCCTCTTTGTCTCCAGATCTGGTTCAACAACAAGGGCTGGCACAGCATCGGTTCTTTCCTAAATGTGATGAACAACGGCATCCTGCGGGCAAGTCTCCCAGCTGGCAAGGACCCCACAAAGTTTGGTATCACCGCTTTTAATCACCCACTCAACCTCACCAAGGAGCAGCTGTCGCAAGTCGCACTGTAAGTCTTAAAGTTAAGCAAATAAAAATAACTGGTTTGACATTCATCAAGAGAAATCAATTCTAACCATTTCCTCTTTCTGTTCACTCCCTCAGAATGACGACATCCGTTGATGTGCTGGTGTCCATCTGCGTGATCTTCGCAATGTCCTTTGTACCTGCCAGTTTTGTGGTCTTCCTCATCCAGGAGAGAGTGAACAAGGCGAAACACATGCAGTTTATCAGCGGAGTGCAGCCCTTACTCTACTGGCTGGCCAACTTTGTCTGGGACATGGTAGGACATTCTTCTTCAGCTTGAGTGTTGAACCCCATCGGTTTACTCCAAAACTAAATAATAATAATAATCAAAATTTTTCATGAAATTTCAGCATAATAAAAATGACTGACATCTCTTTTTACCCTCTTTCTTTTCCTCTCTCACAGTGCAACTACATCGTCCCAGCCACACTGGTCATCATCATCTTTATGTGTTTCCAACAAGACGCCTACGTCTCCTCCACCAATCTGCCCGTGCTTGCCTTGCTGCTGTTGCTATATGGGTGAGTTTGACACACGTTCACAGACAAAGTGTGTTTGGATCTTCCTTTCATTATTTCTCTTTTAATCTGGAATTTGTTTTCTTTGTGTTTCCAGGTGGTCTATCACTCCTCTGATGTACCCAGCCTCATTTTTCTTTAAGATCCCCAGTACAGCCTACGTTGTTCTGACCAGCGTCAACATCCTGATCGGAATCAATGGCAGCGTCTCCACGTTCGTCCTGGAGCTTTTTGGTAGCAATGTAAGTAATATCATTTTCATTCAGTTATATAGAGAAAAAGTAGATCGATAATTAACAATCGTTGTTTCAGACATTTGTAGAGTTAGAGGTTTTTGAAGGCAAACTAAGGAAATATTTAGAGTTAATGCTCTGACAACTCTTTCAGGAGATCGGTGGCATCAACGACATCCTGAAGAACGTGTTCCTCATCTTCCCTCACTTCTGTCTGGGCAGAGGACTGATTGACATGGTGAAGAATCAGGCAATGGCCGATGCTTTGGAGAGATTTGGTAGGCACAGCAGACTATTCTAATGGTTTTCAAGGAAATACACAACCCCTTAAACTCCCTCTTTTGATAGAAACCATTAATTAAAGTTTTTCTGATTGTGTGTATGAAGGTGAAAACCGGTTCCGTTCACCACTCGCCTGGGACATGGTGGGAAAGAACCTGTTTGCCATGGCCATTGAGGGAGTCATCTTCTTCTGCATCACTGTCCTCATTCAGTACCGCTTCTTCTTCAAGGCCAGGTGGGTGAAACCTGTTAGAAATAAATGAGATATGACTCACCCATTACAATAAGATATGACCTCTATCCTCGGGCTCTTCCTCTAATATCACAGTATCCACGATTAAGACCTTGTAGTTGAAAACAATTAGTAGATTTTTATCAAAAACCCCTCTGGGTGAAGGATTCCACTAAAGCAGACCTTATTAGTATTTCTTGAGTGTGACCCCCCCTCCTCCATTCGGCTTTCCAGATCATCCACCAGTCACCTGAAACCTATTGGAGAAGAAGACGAAGATGTGGCCAGAGAACGTCAGAGAATCGTGGGCGGAGGAGGACACACTGACATCCTGGAGCTTCGACAGCTCACTAAGATTTACAAGCGGAAACAGAAGCCAGCAGTGGACCGGCTGTGTGTTGGCATCCCCCCTGGCGAGGTATGATATATCTTACACTTTGATTCTATACCACACCACCAGAAGACACCAGTGTTCTGTTAATACAGATGAACAGTGGACCATCATTTAGTTTGTACTACTAGATGAGCAGGTATCGTTACTGCTAATGCATTTAATGTGTAGGGTTCAGTATAGTGATATACAGTATATATATGTTCCATATTCCTGTGTAAACCAGCAGTCCTGATGTTTAAATTGTTCTCTTTATCTGTGCAGTGCTTTGGTTTGCTTGGAGTCAACGGAGCAGGGAAAACCAGCACGTTTAAAATGCTGACTGGAGACTCTGTGGTCACCGGCGGAGAGGCCTCCCTGGCAGGCAAAAGGTAAGCAGAGAATTTACAATATATCTTATAATTTAGAATTGTTCCGTTTATCCAGCCTGACGGCAAGGTGTCCGAGTCACATTAGATAGGAAAAATGCCTCCTGAAATTGTTTCTATAGCATCCACAATAATGGATTTTGATAAATTTAAGGTACTTTAAACAAAAAAAATCTGACCCATCCCCCTCCTGTTAGGTTAAATCCTTAACCAAGCTGATTTTCACTAGAAATTAGCTTTCGTATAATATGTGTTTTTCGTTTTTTTAAACTTAAATTCTTCTT
>CAAKHC010004260.1:52821-71232 GCA_901007825.1 Macroramphosus scolopax | reverse complement strand
GATTTACAAGCGGAAACAGAAGCCAGCAGTGGACCGGCTGTGTGTTGGCATCCCCCCTGGCGAGGTATGATATGGATATCTTACACTTTGATTCTATACCACACCACCAGAAGACACCAGTGTTCTGTTAATACAGATGAACAGTGGACTATAATTTAGTTTGTACAACTAGATGAGCAGGTATCTTTACTGTTACTGCTAATGCATTTAATGTGTAGGGTTCAGTATAGTGATATACAGTATATATATGTTCCATATTGCTGTGTAAACCAGCAGCGGTCCTGATGTTTAAATCTCTCTTTATCTCTGCAGTGCTTTGGTTTGCTTGGAGTCAACGGAGCAGGGAAAACCAGCACGTTTAAAATGCTAACTGGGGACTCTGTGGTCACCGGCGGAGAGGCCTCCCTGGCAGGCAAAAGGTAAGGCCCGCCACAGCAGAGAATTTACAATATATCTTTAAAGAGTCACATTAAATAGGAAAAATGCCTCCTGAAATTGTTTCTATAGCATCCACAATAATGGATTTTTATCAATTCAAGGTACTGAAAATAAATATTTCAGTAAGAAAGAGTGAATCTGACCCATCCCCCTCCTGTTAGGTTAAATCCTTAACCAAGCTGATTTTCACTAGAAATTAGCTTTCGTATAATATGTGTTTTTCGTTTTTTTAAACTTAAATTCTTCTTTGTTTGTTTATCTCATTCCAGTGTAACTAAAGAAATAGACGAGGTACATCAGAACATGGGCTACTGTCCTCAGTTTGATGCCATCAATGACCTGCTGACCGGCAGAGAACACCTCGAGTTTTATGCCATCCTGAGAGGAGTGCCTGAGAAAGAAGTTTGTGAGGTGAACAAACATGAATAAACAAATACATTTCCCTAGTTTATATCCTCATACTTGTTTTATTGGACTATTTTATTAGTTTGGAAGAAATGTTAGACTTATAACTCTATAGTTGGATTCCTATTTGTGAGGATCATACTGGTGTTGGTTTATACGAGCTGATTGTGAAGTTTAAGGAAGAAAAAAGGTGCCTGTTACTGAAAACCTGCTTCCACTCACTAGGTGGCAGAGTGGGGCATCCGGAAACTGGGGTTGGTGAAATACGTTGACAAAGCAGCTGGCAGCTACAGCGGAGGAAACATGAGGAAACTGTCCACTGCCATTGCACTCATAGGAGGACCGCCTGTTGTGTTTCTGGTGAGTTGGAACAAAAAAAAAAAATACATTTTTGCATGATGTCATTATTTTGACCCAGTAGTTTCTGAAGCCAGGAGATGAGCATCAATTGAATACCTGCTGTTTACTTCCAACAGGATGAACCCACAACAGGCATGGACCCTAAGGCACGTCGCGCCCTGTGGAACGCCATACTGAGCATCATCAAAGAGGGACGATCAGTAGTCCTGACCTCGCACAGGTTAGACTGAACTGCAGTAATATCTGAACAAAGAAGATGACAAACACAAGGCAAAACGTTTAAATGTTTTGCTTTTGTCTGTTTCTGTGTGTATCTACCAAACCTGATCCTGTTGTATTGTTTGCAGTATGGAGGAGTGTGAAGCACTTTGTACCAGGATGGCCATAATGGTCAACGGCAGGTTCCGCTGCCTGGGAAGCGTGCAACACCTCAAAAACAGGTTAGTGTCCACACCAGAAGAGATTTCTCAGCAGTCCGCTGACATACACAAAACCAACAACCTAGCGTTGGTTAGATATCATGAAGTCATGTTCTGCACTTAAATCACAGTTCACTGAGATATTATTCTCTTCATTACATTAGGTTTGGTGATGGTTACACAATCATCCTGAGGGTGGCGGGGCCGGACCCAGACCTTCGGCCGGTGATAGAGTTCATTGAGATGGAGCTGCCAGGCAGCACACTGAAGGAAAAACACCGCAACATGCTTCAGTACCAGCTTCCCTCCTCCCTCAGCTCCCTCGCCCGCATTTTCTCCCTGCTCTCCAAGAACAAGGAGCTGCTCAGCATAGAGGACTACTCTGTCTCTCAGACCACCTTAGACCAAGTAAGACGGTTCACCCGAGGCTCTAACGGTAGCTGTATTTTGATTTCATTTAAAGCAAGTCTCATTAATCTTTCCTTTTCCTTCTCCCCCTCAGGTGTTTGTAAATTTTGCCAAGGACCAAAGTGACGAGGACCATTTGAAAGACGTCCATCTGAACAAGCGAGATGCTGTGGTAGTGGATCTTTCCCAGCTAAACATTTCCCCCGTTGACAGCAAGACCAGGGAGAGCTGTGTGTGATTCAAATACCTCCAGTGAGAGTTGTTATGCTTCACTCAAACTGCCCCCCCTCCCAGAATATAAGGACCACTAATACGAGGGGGAGAGGGACTATGTTCATTTTTATTTCTATTTTTTAGACTTTTTTAATTATCATTTCTCAGTGAACCTGCTCTTAAGTGCACAGCCTCTCGAAACGTTCGAGGCAGAGACTGCAGGTATTGTGACACACTGAAATAATGAAGACTCAATGCAAATCAATGCAAGAAATATATATATATATATATTTAAGATGAGAGGATATTCCTGTGAGGGTTGGAGACTGGTGCTTCTCCGTCACTAGATGGACAGAAAGAATTACTCAGAACACTAGAAGCGACAGCAGGATTATAGTGCTGTTAGACTGGATGGTTTGTAGCCCTGCTACTCACTCAATGAGGCATCAGAGATGAAGAAATATATATTGTTTCAATCCCCATTCCTAAAGTAGTTATCAATAGTCAATGAGACTGTGTATGTGCTACTTTGACGTCACGATAGTGATTCAGTACCAACTGCTAAGGGATGGACTTCCTACTGTTTTATTCAGGGTCAAATATTGTTCAATCTCCGTTCTTCTCCAAGAACAGTTGTTTTATAATGCAGGTGATGGTTAAGACATTTCAATCCAATTGATTTCAGCCAGAAAAATGCAACATAATAACTTTTACTAATTCGATTTTTTAAGATAATGTCGTCGAGACGGACATACACCTCTTTGTTTGAATAACAATTAAGATTGATTACCATGTTGTCTTTTTTATTTGTTGTTCTTAATGTCCTCGACATTGTCCAGCACAGTGCCTATATACTGGAGAGAGAAATCAGAGCACTCCATTTACCACAAAACAAAATATGTAGTCTGCCAAAGGAATGTATTCGACCAACATGCATCAAAGCACAAAAAGCAGACTTTTGTGGAGATGATGAATGAAACTTGACTGTTTTTTTAATTGTGTCCTTCATCGTCAAAAACAAAAAATCTTGTGGTTTCTTGATGTCTGTACATGATGTGCAGTCTGTTATAATGGCTTGTTTTTATTCACCCTGCCGTCTGGAAATGGATCAGAACGGACGAGGTTGTGACTTCAAGTGAAAGCTGAAGATTGATGAACAATTAGGACGAGAAATATATACTGCATGTTTTCCACTGGGCCACACACCTGGACTATCAGCTCCACTGTGTGTGGCAAAGCATGCTGTCAGAGGAGCGTGTAAAGGACTTGGAGAGGACTCGACTCTGCTTTGTTGTTATTGGATAACTAGCGCATTTGTACATGTGGTGTCTCAATCCAAATTCTGTTGTAAAAAAGAAAAAAAAACATGTATGAAAATGTGTTTTTGGCAATAAGGTGAATCAGATGGAAGTGCTCCTGCAGGAAGAACTGCAGCACGCAAATGTGAACCGGACAGGATCGAAAGATGTCGTGTCAGAGTGGAGCAGTGTGGCCCTGAACCAGCACTGACCTGGATATTATGTACAGTAGCAGACTCAGAAATACGTTACCAGTGGAGTGAACAAACCTGTGTTTATCTGTGCCAAATGGAGCTAAATATATATGTTTGATCAACCAGCATAATCTTGATGAGGCAACTGTTTTGTAAAGGTGAAGTTGTGCTTTGATTTCAGTTCTGCGTCCATCAGGTGATTTCACCTGTCAAAAATGCTCCACTCCACTCCCAGTGTTAGCAGCTCAAAACATGAAACACATATAATGTGATGTCGCAGTGACGTTGCCAAATTCCAATCTGTCATTCATGTGCATGTCAATAAGCTGAAGTTAACTGTACTTCACATAAATTAATCCAGAAACAGGGACCACTTCAATTTGAAATGTGCTTGTGATGATTCATCTCCCATAAAGTATATCCAGGCTTTAAATTGATGACTGATTTCCATCATGGATGCTCAGTGTCATAAGATACAGGTTTTCGTCATGTTGGGGATCTATTAGCTGCTGTGGGTCTTAAAGCCTCAGTCTACCCGTCCCCTCTGCTAATTCCTCGGCTGTTAGCCCGTTCAGCACCTGTTAGTGGCTTGTTCAAAGATGTACAAGTATACATTTAATTATGGCAAATGAAAGGTTTCAAACAAACCTCTGTGTTTGAACATGATTCAGGAGAACTGGACACCACAGCATTAAAACATCCGTTGGAATTTGAACTAGAGAAAGAAGGAAAAGAGGGAGACAACAGTGAAACAAAGAGAGAAATGCAGGAAAGTCACAAGATGGCCATTTTCTCTATTTGTGCTCAATATATTTGTTTACATTTTTAAGTATTAACAGCTGTTTGAGTCTGTTACCCATTGTGTTATAGTTACTCTTTACATTACTGAATAAAATTCATACATTTTCCAAAAAAAAAAAATGCCTCATGGATCTTTACTCCGGTGTAAATGTTGTCTTTTATGCAAGAGTTTCCTTATGAAGAGCTTTTGTGTCCTTATATAGTAATTCAAATGTGTGTTCCGGTGTGTTTGAGTGTGATAATGAGAGTGAATGTGTGTGTGTGTGTGTGTGTGTGTGTGTGTGTGTGTGTGTGTGTGTGTGTGTGTGTGTGTGTGTGTTTTCACCTGCTGTGTTCCCACGCCCACAGTCATATCTGGATAGTAAAATCAGACGGCACTCCAAGGTTTCTATTACTGTGAGTTATTCACCCACCAGCAGCCGTCATGACTGGAAGAGTTATTTTCTTGGGACTCCTGCTCGTCTGCGTGGCTGCAGGTAAATACAAAGAAATACTAGCACAAGCTCTTTTCGAGGAAACACTACTGAAGTTAAAATGTTTTCACATTCTAGTTATGTTTTTAATATATATGTTTTGAGAAAAACTGTCAATGTGAAAAGAGATACTTAGAAAATATCCTAATTAAATTACGAGTATAAACAATGAAAGTTTAACACTACAGAGTATTACATAACGCGTATTACATCATATACTCAGTGTACCTATTGTATGTTTACACACCCTCACAAATTTATAACGTACAGTAAATAAGACAACCCTGATTTATATGAATGTGATGGACCAATATTTGAACCAGTACAACTCAAATGAATTTTAACAGCAGCACAAAACACAAAAGTGACCGTTGAAATAAATCAATCACGTAAACAAATCCAATATAAACTGAACTTTAATCCCGGTGACAGGAGTATTTATTGCAAGGCAGTTGAATTATACTGCCCTGGGTTTATCTTCGTGTACATAATAAATGTCCGGTGTATATATTAACTACTGGGTGGATTATATTTCTCATATTAGAACAAATATACGCACAATTGAACAGGTAACTTGTGAGCGTGATATGTGTGAATATTTGTCATGTTGTTGTTCGAGCATACGTACATGCATACACATCTGTGAGTGTGTAAACAGTTTTGCATGCATTTATTTTAATCATGTTGGTTGCATGTGTGTTTGCATGTCAGCAGTATGGCGTTATCTTTCATAAGTATGTTGCTTATGAATTTATCTGCTTTCACAGGTGCAGTTCTGAACTCTGGACCACTGAAACAGGTGACACATCTTTTAATGGAATTGGACTTTCACTGGGTGCATAGAAAGTTGTTTTGCATCTGACGCTGTGTGTGTGTGTACGTGTGTGTAAGTGAAAGAATGAAGTAGAAACTAAGTGTGTGAAAGAAGGAATGTAACACTCGATCAATATTTTCCTTCCCAGCCTTCTTGTCCTAACATGGAGCTCTTCGCGTGCCCCATGAACCTGGACCCAGTGTGTGGCAGCGACGGGCAAACCTACGCCAATGAGTGCATCCTCTGTTTTCAGAGACAGTGAGTACACACAGCTGCTCCTCTCTCAGTCTGCACTTTTTATTATCAGCTAAGTTTACTTTATTAAAGGAACAGTGCTGCAGTCGCCACCTGGTGGTGAAAGAAAGCTACGATCACAATACTGAACTATGATTGGCAGCAGCTCACACAATAATACATACAATAAACATGTCTGTTTAAGCTTTGTGTTTGATGGGAATATTCTTGTAGCTGAATGAAAATGAGAATGAAACCCACTCATGTCTTGTCATAATCCTCTCAACAGAGAAACCAAGCAGAACATTTTGATCGCCAAGGAGGGGAACTGCTGACCTGCCCAGGTAGCATGGTGTCACTGACAAGATGACGTCTCTGAATCTGAGTCCAGCACGTCGATTGAAATGACAAATGTCCTGTTTAGCTCATTACCATGAACAATAAAAGTCACTGAGCTTCAACCGTTCTGTTTGTTATCACTGAAATCGTCACTCTCACTTAAACACACACAGATAATAAAGGGACTCACTTAATGCAACAATTGTTCTCTAATGGTGTGACACAGAGGAAGCAGGGCAGGACAGCCGGAGGTGAATGATCGGTTGGTTATATGTGAATGTTTGCAGAGCTTATACTGAGTAACGCAGCAGTCAATAATGTGCTGGAGGTTGTGTGCTTATGGGTGTGTGTTAAAGTCGAACTGAGATAGTGTGACCCAACAGGTGGCAACAGAAGGAAAGTAAGACAATGTCATGGTGGAATAGAACAGTGGAATACAGTGTTGAATCTTTTGGTCAAAGGTCAGATGCACAAGTCACATGGTTGAAACCAGGAAACACTGAAGTGGAATCTATCCACTGTCGCTTCCTTTATTCTGACAGAAGAATCCTTTTCTGACTTCAGCGAGCTGACTTATCCAGGATGATGAACGAAACGGAGCATGTGTAAGTACTTTGCTGCTCTTTACTCTGCTAGTTTAAAATGTTAGTTGAACCACCAAATAAGGGTTTATTGATGCATTACAAAATCCTTTCATTGAAGTGACAACAGACATTGTTTTGCTTTGACTGATCATTATGAAGTAAATAATGAGTGAATGCTGTTGTAACAGCAGTAGACACATCTCTGTTTAGATTGATTCCCTATAACCTCACTTTCACTATACATATATATATACGAAACATAACTAGGAACTGTTGGCAGGAAGGTGAAATCTAATGCTGAACGCTACGCCAAGGCTACTGAGACAGTGTTGAAGTTTACAGTCTGTTATTGTGAAAATCAATAGACAGAAAATATACCTCCAGGCCATACCTTGCCAGGGTGACTGTTAGCAACATGGCTTACTGCTACTAGCCAGATGTACGTTTATTCTTCTTTGCACTAGTTTTATTCTATTTATATTATCAGACCATATACAATTAGTAAGTCACAGCTTCACTTCACCCCATAGAAATGTATAAAGATGGACGCCTGAGCGCTCACCAGACATGAAGCTGATAGATCTCGATCGCCCCCTGGTGGCTGGTAGCAGCACTGCTCATGAATCACACCCCCTTCATGTAATAAATTAAATCCCAAAGATTTCTGTCCTTTAAGTATTCATTATCACAATGATACATGTTCAATTGTTCATTTTTAATAGTTTAATAGCAGTAAACCAATCATACGTTTGGGACCTCGATGCTGTTGATGTCACAATCTGGCAGCGCCCTTATTTGTGGCTTAATTTTCGTAAAGTGGGTGGACTTGGAGGGAAGCTGTCCAGATATAATATACAGTCTATGCTTTACCTCTTCAGTAAAACTTGCTGGTGGTTAACGTTTCATCCAGCAACATGCCATAAAAATAGCCTTCTGTATATCTCTGCCTTCCTGAATTTAATCAACATTCATGGTGAAATTGCAGTGTTTGGGAACCAAACCAGAAACAGAGGGTTTCATTATTCTAAAGTTTTGTTTTATTTTTTGTTTAGTTTAGTTTAGTTTAGTTTTGTTTTGAGGCTTAGACATTCTCCTTTTCCGTCTGGTCAGTTAATATGATGTCACATTGCCATATTGTCACTTTCTCCAGGGTAACCGTGGTTAAGGACTGTCACAATGACGTCTCCATCGACCTCTTCATGCATCTTTCACTTGTTCCAGCAGTAAGTTGTCCGTCCATTTTTCTTTCATTCATTCATTCAAACTGTATTTAGCCTCGAGGAATCATCACCTCTTCCAATTTGTTAAAAGCTTGTTGTAAGACTTCAAGGGCAGTTTGTGTGCAGTGTCAGCAGAGCAGAACAAACTGTACCCTCCACATAAAAATGGGGATTGCATTTCGTAATAAGGGATGTTATATGTGAATAAGACAGGCAGTATTCAAACTTACTGTTGTTCCAGTACATTCCTGTGGTTAGTCTTTGTGTTTGCTGTCTTCCAGGTGCTGATTACAGCGGTGCTCTCATTCCTTCAGAGACGAGCACAGACGCTGCCGATTGACCACAAACTGCCTTTCCTGGGGGGACGTTTTGCCATTGTGGTGTAAGTCAACAACAGGAAGCTCTAAAAGCATACATATTGTCCTGGATTCAACGTTCAAATTCCATCAAAACTATCTGAACTCTCTTTATGAATGTGTATCATGCTACTATATGAGCACCAGTTTGTTGTTGTTGTTGTTGTTGTGTGCCAGGCCTTTGGACACTATAGGCAGCCTCAGCAATCGTTGGTCCTATGGGTTTGCATTTGGTGCCGTGTCCTACAGCGTCCTGCGGCTTTTCTCGGAAAATTACATTCCTTTCAACGTCCCAAACTGGGCCAGAGGTACTCAACGTGCTTTTCCACTGTTATCTCATGTTGTAGGATCTATATAGAATTAACATGTTGACTGATGGACGTCTATCCTCCTCAGCTGTAGTTTACCTGGTTGGAGCTATCGAGGTTGGCCTGGTGAATTTCCCTTTCTTTGCCTGTCTGTCCACGCCCTTCAGAATGACTGGGGCTGTGCTGGGGATACTCTACTCTATAGCCTGGTAAACACTGATCAGTTCACATACAGTCTGATGTAGAGTAGTACAAGAGGGTTCTGTCACAGATGTTTGTTTTTTAGACAACAATAAAAATATGCAAAAATATACTTAAAAGTTGAGGTTTAATTTGGAGGCATGGATTTTTAATACATGTGGTTACTTGCAGGATCATCATCACATTGTGGTATACATTCACCTGCCCAGGTGGTAAGGTAGGTGAGTACTGCACACACAGTAATTCACAATGTTATCAAAAGGGGCCTGCTGGTATTAAGTTTGGACATAATACAAAAGAAGAAATAAATGACTTCATGTGTTTGTTTTTGACAGATTTTGGGAAAATACCAGAAGATGATTATCCAGTGGCCTTGCATCCTCTCCCTTATCTTCCTCCTGGGACGGTTTGTCTACATGCTGGTCAAAGATGTTCGAATACATCTTCAGCTGGCCCCGGAGGTCAGCATCCCAAATGCATAGAAACACTGACATTATTCTGCCTGTGTATAACCCTCATAGCATGTCTTTATATCTTATGTTTGTATGTTTATCAGATTCAGAATCAGAACTGGGTTTATTGCCTGGTAAAGTTTTTTGGAATAAGAGGAACGTCCTGGCACATTTCTGCTTACAACATAAAGATAGGAAGAGTATAAATAAAAAGCAAGGATGAGGTAATAAAAAAGCAAATGCTATTAAAAAGACAAGTACTGAGGTCAGCTATAAAAATAGAATAAAATATATATATACATATAACTCCCCTATTTGTGATGGTACACAGTTGTCCTAACAGAAGCTGATGTATGACATCACAGCATCTGTAAACTCGTCCAGACTACTGTTAGCAGTCCTGAAAACATCCCAGTCAGTGCAGTCCAAGCACGTCTGAAGATCTCCCAGAGCTTCTCCGCTCCACTTCTTTGATGTCCTTGTTGTACATAGCAAATGCACACCAAACTGGCTCAGTGAGCAAGTTTAAATTTGACTTGAGATCCGTATGAATGATATTCTGAATGTGCCTCCAGGATCCAGAGGAGCTGACTGAGCAGCACCAGGTGCAGCATGTTAAGAGGCTCCTGAGGAAAACACCTGCACAAAGGTAGAATACACACACACACACACGTGCATCCATGCTGATTTTAATCATCTCTGCTTTAAATAGGGATTAACAGTTACAATAGTCATTGTTAAAGGCTCCACTGCTCCTGCTCATTCAACCATTTTAAAAAGGTAATGTTGACTGTCAGTGCTGCTCGTATTAAATAATGGATTGAATACACTGACATACAGTTGATATTTCTACCTGAGTAGTCAGTCACAAATAGATGGGAGATGACACTAACTGTGATTTATATGCTGCTAAAAAACAGCAAGGCTACAGACATCCATCAATTGTCGGAAAGAAGCTTTGATTGTACCTGCTGTTGTGATTGTATCTCGCAATGGTTTGCATCATCAAATCACAAGAATCGTAAATTGTCCACAAAAGAACTCACTTAAACAGCTGCTGTGAACATAGCAATCCGACGGAGCATGCAGCTGCAGCCATGTGCTTTGTATTTGCATTCAAATCATGATTCACAGCTACAAAACCCCTAAAGATATTATAGTTAGTTTACTCAGCAATTAACGGTCATGGACACACATACACACACCCTGTGGTTTTTTACCTGTCTGTGTCGCAGCGAGCCTCTCAGCTGGTTCCAGCGCAGAGTGTACGAGTGGGATCCCTACTTCAAGTTCCCCAACAGGATCATCGGCACCGCCATCATATCCCTTATTGGCCTGTATACGGTAAAAGCACAGGGATATATCTATATGTGTGAAAGGTGAACTATGTCAGTCAATCATGTATTCATTTATCATTTCTTAAGATTACGCTGGCCGACTACAGTATCAGTAACATTGCCTTTGACCAAGTGGAGCGGTGGAAGGATACACTGAAACATCTGGTTATGTCGTGCAATCAGACTCAAGCTTTGGGGGCCATGATACCACAGCTGGAAGAGTTTGTTGTTGTGGCCAGAAGTGAGTCGATCTATCAGACTATTAGGGGGTTGCATTTGGGAGCTTAGATAGTCTTAACGTAATATATTGATATATATATACATCAAATAAAAGACCCTGAGCGGAATAGACGTATACATATGTCTTTGGTTATACGTGATGGGCCAGACTGATTCATGAAACACAAGTTTTACATCAAAAATTACATCAAGCCACCACATGTCTTTATTTCTTTCATTCCAGAGTCCTGGTTCGCTACCACCATCTTTGCCAGTCTCAACTCTGTGGCCTATACCTTCCATGTATTGGCTTGTTACAGGTAAGATACCGAAAAGAAATATCTCATATATACATGCAGTATATAATGCTTGAAATTTAAACTCAGTAATAATTATGCCAAAAACATATGAATGCACAACAAGGTGTATTAATGCAACAGGAAACACTTGAAGAGACTGTGGAAAGGAGAGAAGGGTTTTATCCCTGAGAAGTATCACACACCTAGCTCTGCTGCCAGTGTGGTAATACACACACACACACACACACACACACACACACACACACACACAGCTCACAGAAACTTTTAACCAAATGACTTTAAAAACGCTCGACTTCTTGGCTCGTGCAGGCTTCCATTGCAAGGTACTCTGGATGGCAAATTGCCTTCACACTGTGGGGTAAGTTCTTTTATCCAATACAATATATGGGCAGACAAATGTCAGAACATCTTAAGTTCTTGAACAACAAAAAGATATTTTCTTGTGCAAGTTACAATTCAGTAACCAAAATACTGTTGCTGACCTCATTCACCTCATGAATGTTCCTCAATGAATTCCAGCTGAGTTCTAGTTTCGTACAGTCTCTGTGTGTAGCAGTGTCTTTTCCTTCCTTCACAAATAGTGTTGTGAAGAAAACCCCTTAATAGTCCCAAAAGGTTGTGTATCGCTACAGCAATTCTGCCGCCATAGATGAACAATTATACATCGGAATGTAGAATAGAAACGATGAATTTATGTTGGCGAATGATAACAATACACATGACAATAGAAATACTTTCACTGGCCAAGTTATTAGGTACACCTGTATAATGGAATACAATCAGCTCTGCCATGAATTCTACTTTTTCACGGGAGCCTATATTCTGAGATAATTGCATGATCTCATCTCTCTTTCCGTTTCAGGTTACCTGATAGTCCACTTTGTTCACTTCCTGGTTGCCCTGTTGTTAGTCTATGTGTTCGTTTTGCCTGTACAGCATGGACAAACAATCAGCATGCTCTCCAACCTGGGCATCATAATGTAAGGCTTTGTGTGTGTGTGTGTGTGTGTGTGTGTGTGTGTGTGTGTGTGTGTGTGTGTGTGTGTGTGTGTGTGTGTGTATGTATGCGCGCGTGCGTGCGTGCGTGCGTGCGTGCGTGCGTGCGTGCGTGTGTGTGTGACAATAGAAGGAATATGGATAAATACTTGCAGTCATTGTTTTTTTCTGTTTGCCTGCTCTCTCAGTCTGACCATCAGTCTGGTGATTGGAATGGTGATTCTCCAGGTAGTTCTGGTCCAGGTTTTCTTCCTTCAGGACAAATTATCTCCTTCTGATAAAAACAAACCACTGGCTCTCAATAACAGGTGGGTGAATTACTTCCAATGTAGTGCCATCTTGATCACTATCTTGAAAAGGGATGTGATGGTTGTAAAGGGAGCCCAGATATTGCTGTAAAACATGAGTTTTCTCAATTAAACATTAATGCAAAAGCAAAATATACTGTATATCTAATGGTGCTTCGAAGTGTGGATAAACCCTGCAAACCCATTTTTCAATTGTTAATGAAACAAGGGAATATGATTGTCTGCAGCGATTTGGTAAAACATATTCCTCTCCCTCTTGCCTTCAGGAAAGCTTTCCACTGCTTCAACTACTTCTTCTTTTTCTACAACGTTGTCATGGGGATCAGCAACTGTATCATGAGGCTGCTGTTCAGCATTGTGGTGGGAACATGGCTGGTGTCCCGAATAGATCGAACCATTATGCAGAGAGGATATGAAACCATGGATGCTGGTAAGCTGAACTTCAGCTGACTTATGTGCTCATCTGAAGGAAAGTATTGTTTTAAGAAACGAAGAAGCGCTTAATATCAATGTAATTTATCATAACAATTTTAAGTATATTAATTGCACAAACACAAAAACAAAAAACAAGAACTTAAAAAATAACATAAAATAAAAAATATATGGTTTCAAACTGGATAGTTGAGCCCTATTCGTGTAATTTAGTACAACAGCAGTAAGACTACCAGTGTCTGTTTTACAATTTGACGCATATTTTGTTTCTTATGATGAACACAAAAACTGCACACATGCATTTTAAACATGCATGTTTACTTCACTAAAAATTAATAGCAGAGAGTAATTGGAAAAGAGAGAAAGCTAGATGGCAGTGGTCCTCATCATTGCATGTTCTTTATTACTGTAAACGCAGTGCTCGTTCTCAGGTTTGATGTGTGTATCTAACAGTACTCCTGAACATTTTAGGATACAGTACATGGATTGGGATGATCTTTGCTGACCACTATCATAACAATCCAGTTATGGTGTGTTTCTGTCAAGCGCTTGTCTCCAAAACGATGGAGGGACACACAGCATCTGCATACTCTACATTAAACAACGGACCATCTGGTATGTGGGTATCTGTGTGTTGCTCAGACACGATTGCTTACTCTTGTCCATTGTTGTTTAAAGGTGTTCCAAGCTTGTAACAGACCTAATAATCTCTTTAAATTACCTGGTTTACATTTATCAAGTTATGTTTGACAGTGCCTTCTTTTAATGATTCTTATGCTTTATGAAAGGTAATGTTTCTCCTGCTTGTGCTTTTCTTTTCTCATTGCCTATTTTCCCCCCAGTACGTATTGTAAATAACAGGGCCAGGAGACGTTGGGCTTTGCTTTACACATTACTGAAGAACCCACATCTGATCCTGCTCAGAAAGCGTCACCTCTCGTCATCTGCATCATTACAAACATCATCGTCTCCTCAGTCGGACTCAGTGTTACGAGCTTGGGTGATGGCCTCACAAACACAGAGCCACCAAGCCGCATTGCTGACACCACCAGAGATCATAGTCACGCAAGCAGAAGACTGAGCAATTAGCATTTGATCCAGATCCTGTACAAAATATGAACTGGATTCCAAAATGGATTGCATGGGGTTTTCAATGAGTCTGTTTCAAAGGATGTGATTTCACAGTTAGTTTAATTTCAAGTTACCAATAAAAACTAATGTAACACATGGAACTGAAAGTTCAAATCTATTTAACCGTTTTTTTGTTAAAATGTAAGAGCCTCTATTACAAAGTGAATGTATGCATTTCAGGTTTTAGCAAGCGGGTAGACTTTTCATTAAACAGTTGGTGACACATTCACCTCTGAGGCTATAAAAAACTGTGGAACATTGTGTAATCACATGCATGACTGCCTCCTCAACTTCTGATTCTATAATTGGATCTGGACATTTTCAATTTTAAAAATTGTATTTAACTTTTTCAGAATTATGCGTTTTGTTTTTCATCCAGGGGGTGTTGACATTTATATTATTTCATATTTACATAAAGCTGCGGTTTTCCTTGTGGTAATTTAATACGAAGGGATCTGCATACAATTTGTGAGCAAACGAGAAAAAAAGCTTGTACTTTGTAATTTGTTGTTTTATTTTGTAAACAGCTATGATTGTGATTTGGTGCACAATCAAATATTTTTGGTACTAAATAAAAAACACAATGATAAAATCCGAATTGGTGTGAGTGAATCAGAAGGTTTTTGACTTTTTGGTCTTTCAGCTGCGCTTAACGACTGTCTCTTTTCCGACAGCACCTGAAGTTGCATATTTTCCCTATAGGAAACGCACATAACGTCAACATTTCTGATGTCTGTTTTCGCTAGAAAGACTTGTTGAATATGTAGAAACGCTTTGTTAAAAGTAAAATTTTCATTTGAAAGAAATGAGGAATAAGTTCAACTTATTGTATTCATGCTAAGTAGCTACGCGGAAAAAAAATTAGAACTCCCTAACAGGCAGTGAACGTTTGAACGTACGGGCGTGAACGTACTGGTGATTTTTGCATGCGGCGGAAGAAGACATACTGGATTGTTTGGCTAATTGGCGATTACAGGTAATATAGCCAATTAAGTATCGCAATTTCGTATTAACTTTGAAAAACGTAATTGCTAATGGCTCATGATTCAAGTAATTTGTGAAATATGGGTTATGGGGCGAAATGACAAAATTCACTTGATATATGCAATTTAGCCTCCAGGGGCTAACGTTAACAGGTTGGGCCCTAACGTCCGTTATCGGTCAGGTTCCCCCTTTTCCTTGCCGTCTGTATAACGTTCCAAAATTGAGAGTCAACGATTTAATGCGATAATTTAAACTTCATATTACACAGGAAGTACACGTTAGCACATTTGTCTCACTTTAGGCTACCCATCAGCTACACGAGAGTTGGCGATTGAAGCTAATTGGACACGAGTAGCTCGTTCAGCTAGCTACCCCCTGAGCGTGTTGTCAGCCAACTAGAAACATACGCTATTTTACAATTAATATGGTGTTCACCTACCAAGAAAATGGATATTAAAACACTATTTGTGTGTTAAGTCAATTGTGTGCTTTGGCAAATATAATGCACATGTTTGTTTTTTGTTTCAACGAATATATTAAGGGATGAACCGATTTTCAGAGAAGTTTGGTAACTTCACAGACCAAAGTCGGTTCCCCGTAGTCATTTGGTCGGTTGTTTCTTTCCAAATAACTGATATATATACCTGTTGTGGAGTTCAAATTTCAGCAGACGTCTCCTTTTGATTGTACAGTCCCGTCCCTCCTTCACCTCAGATGTCTCAAATATACTTGGACATTTTTATCAGCACCCAGTTTTATTTGAGTGCTGATAAACCATTTGTTTTGTTTTCAGTGTGTATTAATCGGTATGTCAGACAGCGAGATGATCAAAAAAAGGTTGCGGTCTGTACTCCAGACCAGCAAGGACGGTATGTGTATTAAAACCCTTCAGTCAGCGTACTGGTCACTGTTGGGAGAGAACATCCCTCTGAAGGAACTGGGCTACTCAAGTTTGGTGGACTACCTCCGGAGCATCCCTTCTGTGGTCCGCCTGGAGCCTCGCATGGGTGAGGTGAGGTTGGTTTTATTATTTACCCAAGTTTAAGATCATAGTCCTTCCTAGTACTTAAGTAACTCCTTAATAAATGTTCTATTTTTACATTTCCTTTACTATGGCTTTTTCTTAGTCAGCTTACATTTCCATAATTTCCCAAAGTAGCTTAACAGAGTTTTGCTACATTCATTGTGTCCAGCATGATTAAGTTCTAAGAGTCAAAGGCATTTGAGATATAACTGTCACTATCTCTAAACCTTTGATTTGCCTTTTAACATCATGAAATACTGTACACTTCCTCTTCATAGATAGTTTTTATGAGTGTTATTGTGTGTAAGGTCTCCTGTGTAAACAGTAAACCTGTTGTTTTTGATGATTTGTATTTCTTTTTTAAAGACGTGCATACAAAGAAATATTTAAATGTTTGTTGTACATAAAATCCTAAGCAATATTCTGACTACTACACGTGTATGGCGACTCGTATATCTATAAGTGTAACGTTGAATCTGCTTTGCAGTTGAAATGCTTTGGTGTAGTGTCTAAAGACACGATCCACGTTGCCGAGCTGGTGGCCAGGCAGAGGATTTCCAATAAATCTGGTCGATCTCGGGTCGTCAATTGCAGACTGAGATTCAAAGCTACCAACCCGTACATGCTCAATGGTAGGACTCTTTTTTTTTTCTCTGGGGACACACAGATTTGTTTCTTAAATATTCATTTTTAAACAGCATGAACATTTGTCTTCAATTTTCAAGGTATTTGTAACTCAATTAGGGGCGTTTCAAGTTTATTGTATTGCCCTCCTCCCCTTGTAGAGTAAGTCGGGTTCCTGTATTATTGTTGGAAGGCATAACCCCATTCTGCCACCCCCCCAAAAAAAAATAAAACATAATAACAAAAAATAAATCTTTCTTGATTATTCCTGAGTTTATATCATAACCTTCCTCTGCAACCTGCCTCCTTCATCAATAATTTAATATTAGAAATGACAAAATGATCTGGGTCCTACCTGCATATGGGGCAGGATTGCCATTGATTCATTGATACTGACTTTTAAACATTGCTATACATTGCAATCAATACACAGCCAACTGGAGTCTCTATTAACAATGACAAGCACAGTTACAAGGTCTCATCAGAATAGGTGAAAGTGGTATTACTTATCCTCCTTCTTTCATGATTTTAGTGAGGTCAAGGTCCCCTCTGCGGCAACCTAGAGCTTGTGATGCTTCAAACTGCTCTCGACCCCATGGTGGCAACAGAAGCTTCACTGTGCCGGGAAATTACAGGTAGGGCTTGGCAGAGATGTCATTCTGTATATTGAAGTGTTGGGCAGATTAAACCTTTTTTAAACTCATCAGTTAAAGTCTTGATTTCTGTAATTCAGTACGTTTCCATGGGCAGCTTACCCGATAACGCAATTACCTCCTACCACCCGCTGTGACCCCCCTGCTGTGGCTTATCCGAAAGTACATGTCGGAGAAAACATTCGAGAAACAATCGAGAAACCGGCCGAAGCATTGCTAACTCCGATCCGCTATGTGGCGCTGGAGCGCTTTTGGCCGCGGTGAGAGTAGAAGAAGAGCGGTGAGCATAGTAGAAGCGTAGAAGAAGAGCGCCGACCGCGTTCGATTATAGTCTTTAATATAGTATTTCTTCAAGCTTTAACCACAGATTCATGACAGGTGGTAAGCCATGGTGTCGTTTGACGTCGTCCTGGAACAACGCCTCCTTTTATTGCGTCGCTCGTGCTGTCTTCGTCTCCTTCCATGTCCGGGTGAAAATCGCCGGCGGAAATAGTCGCGCATGTGCAGACTGCGTTTCTCGTTACCAGTTTACATTATGTTGGCATCGAGCAACCATCGAGCAACTACCGAGTTACCCAGGTGCGCTTATCCGGTAACGAGAAACCCGATGCTTGTCCGATGCTGACTCGATGTAACTGATATGCCCCTGTTTACATGAATTTGCATAACCCAGATCTTGTCCGGTAGTTGTCTTGTACGATGCTAATTACTGCATGTAACCGCACTGATTGATATTTTCTTTGAGTTATTCAATAAGAGTTAAATTTAATGTGTTTTTCTGTCTTTCCTTTGTCTTTGGAAGTCTTACATGAATAATGAAAGTGTGTACCTGAATTTTCAGGCAGTCGGGCCAAAGATCACCTGCT
>CAAKHC010004260.1:0-46495 GCA_901007825.1 Macroramphosus scolopax | reverse complement strand
GGTCCCGCCCAACTCAATCCAGAGGAAACAAACGTTTTTTTTAGAATTTAACACAGATAATCATGGTGATGGAAAGCTAGTGTTTCATCTCCTCTAAACACTCAGTGGGATAAGAACTTACTAAATTGATAGAAGGCATCTTTGACAAAATATTCTCTGAAGTATACTTTGAGTTTTTAGTTTTAGTCCCATGTTCCATCTGCTAACATGGAGGTGGTGGGATTCATGGCCTATACTGCAACCAGACACCAGGGGGCGATTGAGATCTTTTGGCTTCACCTTTGGGAAGCTGGTAGGTAGGTAGGTAGGTAGGTAGGTAGGTAGGTAGGTAGGTAGGTAGGTAGGTAGGTAGGTAGGTAGGTAGGTAGGTAGGTAGGTAGGTAGGTAGATACTTTGTATCTGATATGGTAGCTGATATGGCGTATATCAGCATATATGTCTATGGATGGGGGCTTGTCATCCTGGAAGAGATCACTCCCATTGAGGGAGCAACCAAATTGTACCTCACCACTTAACAGAACCACCGGATCCCCTCACTGTCAAGGTCAAGTATTGTCATAAGCATCACAGTGATCAAATGTGTCAGCCAACCACAATTCCCATCTCAATTTACTGACATTTTTTTCCATTGATCTAAACGCAGATATCACTTCAGTCCCTAATCCGATTGAAGCGCGAGCCATTGAACAGTCTTTTTGACTGAAGGCCCTGCCATCTGTGCCCCAACAATGAATCTTCTTTCAAAGCCACTTTGAAGGTTTCTTCCTGCCAGCTTGATCCAAAATACAGATGAACCAAACCTGCTCAGCATTAGTTACATGTCACAGAGCAAGATTGGATGTTAATTATTTGTAGAATTTTACTTTTCAGTACGTTTGCATGGAAATATCTGCATTTAGTATACACATTTATTAAGGTTTCCATTTTACTGGTCACATGTTTGCACTGACTGCAGTGTGCAATGCAAATGAAGTTTAAAAAATTAAAACTCATCAGAGGAATGCCTTATAAACAGGCATTTTAACAGGCTCTAAATGTTATGGGTCAGATTATCAATTAGCTTCTTGTGTAACTGCGTGACCTCTCTGACTTTATCTGTGTATCTATTTTTAACTGGTGTGCCCATCTCATTCCAGATCTTGAAGTTAGACGAACACAAAGGGGAGAGACTGGTCCACATGTATTTGTTTATCGGCGCTGACAGTCAGGAGCAGAACAAGAGCATCAACCATCAACTGGCCCAGTCAGAGTTGTGGCAGAAACTCTCTGTAGAGAACAACAATAACACAGTGACTGGTATTAACAGCATTTCGGATTCAGGTAATTTGCAAAGTCAAAGACGCGATTTCATACTGCACCTGGGTCAGGGAGGAATTTACACATTTGTCCAGTCTTTATATATTCCAAAAAGTGTTTCGTCTTTAACTTACAATGAATTAAATAGTGACATTGGTGATGAATGGGACTGTCCGATTTTTAAGGGTGTTTTTATTATATATTTTTTCCTTCATAAAGTAGGAGGAGATGAGGAGAAGTTGACTCTGAGTGGCTCAGTCGTGGCTTCAACTCATGCTGCTCAAGTAGTAGAGGAATCCTCTTTCACAGAGGCAACCACCAAAACTATACTTCCTCCTCAGCTGGAGCTCCCCCTGGTGTGTGAATATATGTATAATAATCTACATGTATGTGTGCACTTGTATTTGTACAATAGAATTTCGGTTTATAGAAATAGTAAAGAACTAACAATGCCTTCATCAGCTTAATAAAGACTAATATTGAACAAAGCTTTACCAAAATATACACCCTCTTCTTCTCTTTTCCTATCAGCACGGACAGAATATGGATGTGTATGTGCCAGTGGCCTGCCATCCAGGTTACTTTGTGTTGCAACCATGGCAAGACCTTCATAAACTGGTGGTGTTGATGGGGGAGATGGTCCTCTACTATAATCAGACTCTGAAAACCACCACAGCCATGAACATCCAGAAAGGAGGAGTCTATGCAGCCAAAATAGACAAGAGGTAGGTGATTAATATGCTGTTCCAGATGTAAACTTGAAATATCATCAATACACAGGTGAACATTCTGAGACAGCAGAGTGCCTGATCCCAGAAGGGAAAATCAGCTGCTTCTTAATTTTATTGATCCATTAGTTTGTCTTGATAAAATATCTGTAGACTCAATATGATGACCATGATAAGGCAAGTAACTCATGCCTCCCTCTACCCAGTTGGCACCGTGTGATGGTGAAGCGGACTCTGGTGAATGGGTTGGTTTCTGTCGACGAGCTGGACCACGGCAAACAGGAGCTTGTTCACAGTTCTCAGCTCCGACCCTTGATAGAGGAATTCAGACAGCTTCCTTTTCAGGCTATCACTGCACAACTGGCAGGTGAGTTGTGGCTTTGTGGATTCATAAAAGCACAATGGGATAAGCATACCCACCTCTTTCTGGTAAATACAGTTGCTAATCAGTCAGAAGTTCTCCAACCTTTCTTTTCTCAGTGCTGTGGCATTCACTATATCATTTCATACAAAGTATCCCGTAGCATTTAATCAGTCATAAAGATACCATCATGCAACTTTTAGCTGCTTCCCCTGTCTCTCCTGCAGGTGTGCCACACTGCCATTGGTCGGATGAGGCTTCCATGCTATTCAGGAATCTCGTGGAGAAAAAAGCGCTCGTTGCCCAGGTGGTAAGTGTTCAAGAGGTGTCAGGGGTCAAAGGTCAACTGCAGGAGCGCAGTTTAACTGTTTACCTGGTTGACACCGGATCGGAGGACAAGGATCTTTGGATTCACAGCCTCATGGCCAACATTGACAGTGAGCTTTCTTCTGCCTGGTAGAACGTCTCTCATGCACTTTGGGACTGTTAGTAACCACCCCAAAATGTATTTTCATTTCGTTTCTTTAGATTTTTTAAAAATGTTACTTTCTCTTCCCTTCCTTATCAGCTTTATGTATCTGTCCCCAATTTAGGCTGTTTTAATTTTCAGGTGGAGAGCATTATGCACGATCTACTGTTACTCTCGGCAGTCACGAGTTATTGTTATGTTTATTGTGAGCAAACGCTTCGATTCATCAACACTTGTTTCTGTTTCTTCAGTTTAAGACAGCTGTTTGTTGCATTTTTTGTGTTTAAGATTTGACTTAAAAGACTATTAACCCATCTATCTTTGTTGTTTGCTGTGCCTAATGCATGCATTTGTGTGATTCAATTTTCATTTCATCTTTTGTGTAAGTAAGAATATGTTTTACATGAATCCAGTTTAAATTGCTTAACTGTGTTCATAAAAATAATTGTTAACTTCGGGAACACCTTGTTTTATATTTTTCTGTTGTTTCTTCGCCAAAAACTTTTTCCAGTGTTTCAAAATGAAAAGCTTGTTGACAAGACTTTGTTCTATTAAAACGTGTGGCTGAAGAGGAGGGTGCACTCAGTGGGATTATTGTATAAGTTTTACTCTGCAGAGCTGCAATGATGTTCTTGCAAGTTAATTATTCACCTAGAAGAGGATTTATGCCTCATCCTGTCAGGAGGTACATATGGAAATTAAACACATTCTGTTTTTGGGGGGTAGAACAAAGCTAATTGGACACAAACATTTGTTTTTCTTCTAAATGATGCAAATGCCTGTAAAATATAGAAATAGGTGATTTTGTGATAAAGGAACTATCCACCATAAGAGACGATAAATAATATCAATGTGTGTGAAATAACAGCAGATAACCAAGTTTTGTCTTAATTTGACAAACACTTGTCACACTTTGACATATCCCGCCTTTCGCAATGATCATAACTTGTTTGGTTGTACTTTAAATACTTAAACTTGTTAATGCACTTCAGTGGGGCTGTACAATCCGTAATGTCCGTTGTTTTTAAACACTTTGGGGCAGAAACAGAGGCAGAACAGCTAAACACTTCTCCTTTACTGCCTCGTCCTTCTTTGCCTTATCCTTCTCTACCTTATCCTCATTTGCCTTATCCTTGTTTGCCTCCTCCTTCTTTACCTTATCCTCCTTTGCCTAACGTCACCAGCAAAATTGAAAAATTAGCGAGGTTAGCTTGAGGATAAAGTTTACTATGTCCGGTTTTCAAAATAAGGCATAGGAGCAAATTACCAATTGGATTATCTTCCCATCAAGAATAAAACACGTTGCCTCTGTTACTTATAAATTAAGAAATTACACGAAGGTTTATGAAATTGCTTAATTGCCTTAATTTTTGGATCCTGGAAAATCTTACAATATACTTCTTACAATATACTTACAGAATCATTCTGATTAATACAGACTGAAAACTATGCATATGTACTATTGAAATTTATACTAAACGAACATATTTCACACGATTTTGAGGTGGAGAGATAAAACATTTCTTTTATAAGTAGTTTATGAAACTAATATTTATGAACTTATAACTTCCTAGACTACATGCACAAATCCTATGTACTACTTTCACCGTGTATATTTTGAGTTATCTCATGTCAAAGTCCTTTCCAGTGAACACGAGTCCCAATATCGGACATTCATTGTGTTGGACTGCGTGGAACAGAGAGGTGTCCGATATTGGACGCTGGACCCCTCTGACATCACTGGAGTGACAAGGGGCAGCCGTGTGGGGGAGGAGGGGGAGGAGGATCTCTCCACTTTGTCCTTTGAGGGAGAGGAGATTCAGCCTCCACAAACCCGCCGAGAGACGACCGGGGACTTGGGGAGGAAACTTTGTGAGCACTTTGAAATAGCTGAATTGAGGATTATCTGCGGGTCATGGACGGTGTCTAGAGGAGTTCTGCTGGATTCCCGGGTCCTGGTCCTGCAGTAGAGCGGGCAGAGCAGCGCGAGTCCAGGCGGCTCCGAGGGAAACCATATCTGGTCAAAGTATTCGTTGCTGTCACCCAGCGGGACCGTCCGGCTATAAATAGCGCTGGAGGAGGTTCGTAAATAAATGCAAAAAAATATATATACTGCAGGTTGTAAAACTTAACACCATGCAAACATGAACGTTTGAAGATAAAGCTCAGGACAACTCTTAAATTAGAGAATATCAGTTGCATGTGGTCATTGGGAATAAAGGGGACTTCCCCAGAGAAGTTAAGTTGTGTTGAGGAACAGTGTTTTCCCTCCTGCTCCCAATGGGAGAATGTTTTAATGTGTGCCATGGCTTTCTTAAACTATAACACTTCTCTGCACATGAGTGGGATTATCATGTAGCTGTCTCGGGGGCTGTGACAATGCAATGTTGGATGTACTGTATTCTGCTATCATTCATTTGATACCAGCAGCCCTTCTGGAGAGTGCACAATAACTATCTTAACCCTCAATCTTTCTACAAACTAACCAATAATACAGTTCTATAGGCTTTTGGTAAATTGAGGACCTGAGATGTGACAACTTCAGTAATTATTTCAAAGTTAAAAAGTAGAATCAGTTGCCAAAGTTGTCTGGCAACATGTCGGTTGTCAGTTTTTCCGTGACCTACGTATATTAATGGAACCTTGTAACCTTTCTATGAGGTTATGATTTTCCTCAGTCTTAAGCACTTTGTTGCAGACTGTAGTAAACCTGAGAGGGAAGAGCATCCTTGCTTGCATGTGCTTCTCTTATTAAGTTATTGTAGCAGAGTGTTTCATTCTCAAACATGCACATTCAGTCACTCTGGTCTTCATCTCTTGGTCAATGTTTTGCATCGTACCAAAAACAACTCGGATTAGTAAAGTGACAAATTGTGACCTCTGCAGAATGCACAAATGGCCTGACCCCATGTCTGCCAGGCCCGTCACACTGATCATGATATACGACCCCATGCTCGTCCCCAGAGTGGCGACCAAAGACAGCAGTCCTCACGGGTTTAGTGTCCTCAGCGAGGCACAGGAACTACACCACCGGTCATTAGACCTGGAGAAAGTTTCATGGTTTCCTTTTTGTTGTTGTTATTTCAACTTTACAAATAACCATAGAATTTATTTCAACAACTTGGTACGAAACAGGAACATTTGTTAATCATACTACTTTATTTTGGTAAGCATCTCTACATTGTTCGCAGTGCAGAACACAAAGGGCTCATTACCTTCGCAGCAGGGAACAAGTTTACTGTCCTGTAGCTTCTCTGCACCTCCTGCATCATGACGTGGCCGAGTAGAGGACCTGTGTCCCTCAGTTACACATTTATAAGAATGTTTTAATGGAAAGGAGACAGCAGATTATTTGGAGTTCTGTGTCCAACTATCGATTTGCCATCCGACATGCTTGTAGAAGAGTTAATAGTCATTTCCAACATCCATTGACTTTCTTTAGCCATTTGACCTGTAGTTTGTAGCAGTACCTATGTTCTGTATTCTTATCAGAAGCTCTGAGACACTTGATCCAGTTGGTACAAATCTGTGTAAGTTATAGTGTCAAGCCACCGAGTTCAAGCTACTGTGTTTGAGTTTAGAGACACACAGCAATAAAATGTTCATAGTCAACTTGCCTGTACTTTTCCTTGAGTTCCGTTCATGTTTCTCATGACAGTGTAAACTGTTTGAAGACATTTAGCAGGATTAGTCTGCTGAAGCATCTAGAAATCCGGGCCTGTGCTCCCACTGTCTGCTCTGTTTTTATTTTCTGATTTATTAGCTGTGAGGATTTTTTATCCACTGAGAGCATGTGTGAGCTTTACGTAGATTTTACAGCTGGTGAAATCCAGGTTCCTGCTTACAATCACACCAATGTAAAAAATATCATTAACGCATTGCGTTATAGAGCTTTGCTCTGCACGAGGAGCTGAATCATGTGTTTGTACTGTACAGATATAAAACCGGTTGCCAGTTTACGTCAGTTTCAAGGTTTTACACACGGTTGATTAATGGTCCTGTAACGCTGCGGCTGTTCTCAGAGATTTGAGGACCTCACACGCCTGATTTAAAGGCCACAGGTCAGGTCAAGTGGAGTGTGACTTTAAACGGTGCACGCAGGCTCTTTCATTTCTCGCTTTCTTTCCATTCCTGCACGCTGAACGTCTGTAGAAAGATTGTAGAAACTTTGTAGATACAGTTGCAGCTCTGTTTGATATCCTGAGTGCACGGCAGCCTCTTCCAGCAGACCTGCAGCGTCAGTTGGAGTTCAGCCCAGTTCTTCATCTTTGGTTTTGGAAACTTGTCTTGTCATGGGTTCAAAGAAAGCAGAGCGAAACAATAGCACGCTTGACCCAACCTTGTAGGAGGTCAGCCAACGCACCCCCGCAGTCAAATTTAGGATCAAAAGAAAAGCTTTGATGAGGTATTTTCTGCAACTTTTTCTGCCTAATTTGACTTCTAGTAGTTCTCGTCCTCAGAGGCCGTCTCAGTACGGGTATTATTAGAGACCTATCAGCAGCAGTTCCCGACACATTTTAAACTCTGACCCCCAATTTGAAGGGAGCAGTGTTTAGAGACAGGAGATATGCTGAGCCTTTGGTGTTGTGACCCACAGACGTTCTGCTGCAGCTCATCCATCATCAGTCATCTCCTCCCTTCCGAGACCTCCTGCTGTCATGTAGAGAGTTGAGAGGAAATATGAGACAAATTCATGAAACTGCCTTCAAAATAAACTCCTTTCACAAAGATTTTTCACACTGATTTGTACTGATTGATATTAAAGGTGGTTTCATAAATTTGTATGATTGACTTGGTGGTCAGGTATAATCATCGGTATCAATCCCACAACTCTATAATGTTTTCTTATGGTGTATTTATACATAGAGAATTCAAACAAAAGCACCTTGTTATTTCTTCGACCTCTCATCAGTCCCGTCTGCCAACACTGCAGTCCATCTATCTCAAGTCCTCACCCTCAGATCCAGGCCAACTTTGCTGCTGGCTGTAGTTTAATATTTATGCTACAGATATGAGCGTGCTAATCGATCATCTCAGCCAGACACTATGTAAACATGTTCATCTAAGACCAACTACCTGGAAAACATCCAGCTAACTAATCCAGTGTTTTGCATCTTAGACCAGCATGTCAGACTCACCGTGGAGTTACTTACTAAAATAGTGGAAAAATGCTTCAAAGAAGTTTTTAATTGTCTTGCCTCCAGTAGTTTCTTGGTCAAGTGAGAACTACAGAATGTAAAACGAGATGAAAATAGATGACGCAGTGTATTAATCTCTCTTCACTCTGCACGTCTGCCTCCTCCAGGTCTCTCTCTTTCCCAGGAGCGCTGCCTTGGCTGCCTCTGTTGTTGTTGTACTCCTGAGCTGGGGGCCATTGAGGTGAATACAGTCAAGATTTTTTACAGCAAAATCAAGTGAAAGTCGAATGTATATCCACCAAAGTTTATCTCACCCGGACTATTTGTCATTGGGATGTTTCAGAAGTAATCTTTATTCCAGCACTCCATTGCTTTCTGTTTCCATCCACAGATATCATTCGTCTCCTCTCACCTCAGGGCTGTCCAGGCTGCTGATCTAACATTTTCCTCTTTCTCATTCGGAGGGGTTGATTAAGGTGAGGGAACTTACTGACCTCCTCTGAGATCCCATTGTGCGTTCGTACGGTATCAACTTACGCCTACGACACCGACCGTTCCGCTGAATCACCTCCCTAAAACTACACCTCACAGAGAATGCATGATTAGTGGAGTTCATGATGGATAAAGTGACTCACTATCAAAGCAAACCCTCACTGCCAGAAATCAAACGTTATCTGAACCCAAATACACAGTTACAATCAGAAAGAACATCTAATTCACTGGGACTGAAGTCGTTTTTAACACGTTTGAATACAACCAACCACTTCTGTTTATATTTTGAAGTCCTGTTGTTTGTGTTTCCAGGTGTGCTGTCCGTCATGTCCTTGCTGAAGGAGATGGACAAGTACAGGGACATCGATGAGGACGAGCTGCTGAAGAAACTCTCAGAAGAAGAACTGCAGCGATTAGAAGATGAACTAGAGGAGCTGGACCCTGATGTGAGTTTCTAATCAGGGAGTCATATTTAAAGAACACCCTGACGCCATAACATGCGACAGCTCTCGGTCCATTAATTGTTGTTGGCTTAGTTTTAATCGCCGTGCTCATATAAAACATTTGTATTATGTGCAGCTTACTTGGTGACGCTGGGAGATGAATCATGTCGGTGATCGTGCCGCAGTAGGTTCGGTTCAGCAGTTCTAAAGAGTTTGTTGCTTTCTATGATGCATCTATGACTTCTATGCGTCGCTTCCATTTTCAGCTTCATCCCCTCAGTAATGCATCATTGGGGGAGGTGGTGACAGCAGCTGTGATAGTCCCCCTCAGTGCCGGGGTATAATGTGCAGAAACCTCTGTGTGTGTTTATGTGTGTGATGAGACTCATGCCAGCAGTGTCTGCCCAGAGGGACCCCATGACGTCAACAGAATAAACAGTGAAAGGCAGAGTGTGCGTGCTTTCCTTGATTGTGCCAGTTTATGAGGGCGAACTGTTCCGCAACAGCAAAGTGTCCATATGGTTCAGAACACGGTAACCTTCCCAGCAAGGCTGCCCACGTCTGTTCCAGGAATTTGTTGAGAAAGCGTCATCGCATCAGACCGAAGAACAACATGTTTGCCAGCTGTAGTACGATTCTAGGCGGACAAACCCCTGTTTTCCTGAGACGGTTATATATTTATACATCACAGTTAGGACTGGTTTATTTTGTTTACCTGTTCTAGCTGCCTTGTGTCACTTGTCACTGTGCCTACACTCATGGAGTTAACTATCTCTCAGCTTCATCTTGTAGCAGGCCGGGGGGAAATAACAAGGTGTGGACACCCCAACACCTTAGTGTCAAATATAAAGTTAGCTTATTAAGTTTTTCTACAAATTGTACCTTTAATACATCTGGTAATTGGAGCATGTATATCACTCTCATTCATCCATTCACACACTGGTAGAAGAGGCGACCATGCAAGGTGCCAACCAGCTCGTCAGGAGTTCAGTGTCCTGCTCCTTTAAACTTTGTCAATGGAGGACCCATGAATGGACCCGGTTACCTTCCGATCACTAGACGACCACTCTTGTAGGTCATGCCGACCCTATATCTGGCTACACTAATTATAAGGAAATGGGACAAAGTTATAGCAAGCTGAACTGATAATGCCCTTTAAGGAATCAACCATTTTTACGCACCCATACACAGGCGGGACATATAGGGGATGGATTTAGCCACAGGCATCCACATTAAGCACGATAAAAAGGGTCTCACAGAGTATGACTCAGTTCCCTTCTTACATAACGTCACTGCAGTCTAGTGCTCAGAGAGACATCTATTCTACATGTGCATGAAAGCTGCGGCACTGGAGGTAAAGTGGAGTTTCTCTGCGTTGGCAGTTCGATCTCCGGCTCCTCCCGCCGAAGTGTCAAAGCGTCCTTTAGTAAGTGTGAATATGTGAATGGGAGACAATGTTGTAAAACGCCACTGTCGTTAAAACATTTACCAAATGAGGTAATGGGGTGCAACAGCAGGTCAGAGGAGGAGGAAGCACAGTTAGAGGAGACAAGACAGACTGTCACACTGTTAAAAATAACTGTAATGCTGGAAGTTAGTGTGAGCTGTTTCTTATCTGCAGCTGATGTAACTGTGATATAAAAAGATTGGCAGCGATGGTGTGATACACTCCGGCTCTGCTCTCAGTACTACTGTATGCTGCGTGAACCGGAGGCGAACGAGAGAGGTTTTATAATCAAAACTAAACAATCATGTACACACTGCATCCGTGCAACTTTTCTGCTTCGGTATTTTCACTCTTTTAGGGGATTAAAGAGAGACACTGAAGGCCGATGAGTGCGAAGAAAGGAAGCGAGTGAGAGCGAGAGTTGTGAGGAGAGAAAAGCCTCGAAGTGCTGAGAGGACGGATAAGATATGAAGCTATAAGTAGCACTTCCAAGAGCTTGATTTTGAATGTTGCTTTAGGTTAAAAATATCATGTTGAGCAGCAAAGCTCTGGGAAATGTCTTGGATAGGGGCTGATGCAGGAAATATACAGGACATATTTTATACTGTCAGTTCTTCGGGGTCTCGTTCTGGGATTAATCATCCCCGATACCTGCATACTAGTTGTTAGAAGACATGAGTGTACAGGCATGTGGCAGCAGCTCTGTGAGGCTCTAATCAGGCACCGCGGCTTTGAGCTACATGCTGTTAATATGATGAGGTTTAGCAGGTGCAATGTTTAGCATGAATTATCTTAATCATGAACCAAAGTATTGGGACTATTGACCTGATGGTGGCGCTAGAGGACATTCCAGTGGGATCACTAGAGATTTCATCCTGCGTGGAGCATAAATGTTTCTGTCGGGACTAAACGTGCGAACAATACTGACTTATCTTACCATCCGCTGCTGAGTGCTGGCTAGAGATGGAAACAACTCTACTAAAACCCCGGATGTGAGCCCAGTTCTATGAGTACAGGAGGGCGGAGCAGGTACAATGGAGATAACAAGGTTGAAGGTTCCGGGTTATTTATCTATTTATTCATGCAAAATGCAGTGCCAATCCTTTAAATTATGTAACTCTCCATCCTCCTCTAGAACGCACTGTTGCCCGCTGGGATGCGGCAGAAGGACCAGACCAAGAAAGCGCCAACAGGAACATTTCAGAGAGACAACCTGCTGGCCCATCTGGAGAAACAGGCCAAAGAACACCCTGACAAAGAAGACTTGGTGCCCTTCACTGGGGAGAAGAGAGGTAAGAAATGGAGCATCCAGTGAGATAGTAATATTTTTTTGGATTAATCCTATGTATTTTTATTGTAGTAAACCTACTGAGATGACTGTGTTCTGTGAAACAGAGTATCTTATTAGTCTATCTAATTAGTCTTTTTAAACAAAATGACACAGGAGAAATGAATCCAGGCATCATCAAATCTAGAAACCTAGAACAGTGTCGCAGGATATCTTAAAATGAGACTCCGGCCTCGCTCAGGTATCAGCGATGAGTAGGAGGAGGATCGTGAACACGGTGGGATCTGCAGCCTGGCAGATGTGAGGAGAGCAGAGCGACAGGCTCTGCTCCTCCTTCAAAGCTGTTTGTTTTGCCGTGAGTGCAGATGAGATCCACGTGCGCGGCTCCTCTGCATCCCCACATGCATGTTATTTCTGCCAGCGCTTTCACTGCACTCCATTGTAGCCTAGAAATGAAGGTTGTGTGTGTGTGTGAGCAGAATCCAAAGGAGCACGTGAATGTTAAATAGCACACATTCCCTTTGTAGGGAAAGCCTGGGTGCCCAAAAAGATGGTGGACCCCATAATGGAGAATGTGACCCTGGAGCCGGAGCTAGAAGAAGCCCTGGCCAGTGCTACTGATGCCGAACTGTGTGATATCGCAGGTATCACACACTGACGCCTTCACACACTCGTAATATGATATAAGCCTATTTTATTTCTCATCAACTATATTGATTATTCAAAGCATTTTAACTTGTTGTTAACCAGATTTCATGTTCACACACGTCTCATTCGTCACTGGTATCATCTCCTGTTCATCCTCTGCACATGCTCTCCTCTCACTAATCAATGTAAAACACCATCGGGAGCTCCTCTACCAACCCTTAATGACTTCATTCTCTTAATTTCTTCAATCTAACTCTTCTCCATTTCCTCCAGTGCTCCTTCCATCTTCCCACCACCCTTCCCCTTCATCCCTCCATCTCCTCCACCTCCTCCATCTCTGCCGGGTCCCTCTGTCTGTTAGCTGAGCGCCATCCAGGGTATCTGTAGACTGAACACGGTGTTCGCATGCTCTTTTTCTCATGCTCATGTTGTCGGCTCGTGTTACTCAGGCACTTAGAGGAACTGTCATATAGTGTTCATATATGACGCGGGAATGTAAGATGCATGGCGAATGTTATTACTGTGGCAAACCTTCTGCAGCTTGCAGACTATAAAAAATGTCTTTCGAGTTTGGAGACGAGTGGATCTTCATTTTTGAGTTACTGTATCTGAGGTTAACAATGCTGTAAGTGTAAACACTCAGTTTAATGTGTAACCACCATTGACAGGGCAGCAATATGTTGTCAAACGACGTCGCAGCAGCTTCTATAAGTTTGACATGGGCATGTTTTAAAGTCCCTAAAGTTGTTACAGGCAACTCATCAGCCTCTACAAAGAGCAGCCAGCTTATGTCTTTGCAAATACAACCTGTTCTCTGCTCTTGATGTCTTTGACAAACACACGGGATGACAGATTTCTCTCACTTTTTTTAAAGATAATACAAAAAAGTGGCTTTTCAGACAAAAACAAATACTTCCTCCCCGCTGCTGCCAGAACGGAAGTTCTTTGAATCTCTGCTGGGCTGGATTCACAGGCTAATTCCTCATTATATCATTTGTCGTGATGATGCGGCTTCAGATTGATTTTCAGCCAGTGAGCTACTACAAACAGCTGAAACCGCACTATACAGCTTCGCCAGAAAACAGCTTGATTGTTGCAACGGATGCTGTTAGGTTTGTTTGCTTGTGACTCCGCAAGCGCCTTCAATCCTGTCTGTATTTGCATGGCGGTGACGAGACATCCATGTGATCCTCATCTTCTCTCTTTCTCCCTCTGACCATTTGTATACTCTTTCCATGATCAGGTTTGTTTTCTTGTTTCCCTGCAGCCATCCTGGGTATGCACACCCTCATGAGTAACCAGCAGTACTATGAAGCTCTGGCTAGCAGCACCATCGTCAACAAGCAGGGCCTCAACAGTACGTAACACACACAATCATGTACTGGAATTCAAATTCCACCAACTGCAGACTTGTTTCACACCAAAATACATTTGGTGAGTGAGCTGACTGGAATCAAGTGAAATGATCTCATGTTGACGGAATGTTTGTTTGTTGTAATAAAGATATTAAGCTGTACAAATATGGCTGCACACATTAATACTGAGTCAATACAACTAAGCATATACACACACTGTCCTATAACGTCTCCCAGAATAACACTAAGGATTCATTTGTTTACTTTTCATCTGAAACTACTCTGACGTGGTCACGCTCTGATTAGCTTCATCCCCTCAGACACAACACACACACACACACACTCAAGGGGTTTTCACATGCTCAGTTTCAAACTCTCTGTAAGGAAATGTGTCAAGTCAGTAAAAGACTAGTGAGTGTGAGCCCTCAGTGATTTTACTGTGGTCCGACACTGTCGTTCTCCAGGTACAAGAGTCTTCAGCTATGTAAGAGTTTGTACTGTGTCTCAGGTGTGATCCAGTGCGCCCAGTATAAACCAGTACCCGATGAGGAGCCCAACTCCACTGACGTCGAGGAAACTCTGTCGAGAGTAAAGAGGAACGACCCCGAGCTGGTGGAGGTTAACCTCAACAACATCAAGGTAGGACAGAGGAGGTTAATACTGCGTGTCAAGCCACGCCCACAAGAACAGAAACTATTTTCAAGCCACATTGTCAGAAATTAACACAATGAAAAAAAACATAATCATGTCACAATTGAAATTAATCCCTAAATCAAAATCATTGATATTGCCCGTATGATTTATTGCTGCTGGAGGCCGTTGTTCAGCACTGCCTTTTCATAACCAAACCTTTATTTAACATCTTCTCTTCCCAGAATATCCCCATCCCGACTCTGAAGGCGTACGCTGAGGCCATGGCGAAGAACACAGTGGTGGAGCGGTTCAGTATCGTAGGAACCAGAAGCAACGACCCGGTAGCATTTGTAAGTTACACTGTTGTTCCATTCACAGATGCACTGAATCTATTTAATCTAGTTCTTGGCTCTATAGATTTTAGATACAAAGCATGTAATCAGTTTTTTTTTTTAAAGGTTTTGGATATAAAATGTATTTAATGCATTTCAAAGTTGAATTGGCTTCAAGGAGAAGAGTAAAATAAAGATAAACTACGTGCTCTGTGTGTGTTTTCTCAGGCCGTGGCAGAGATGCTGAAGGTCAACACAACACTGAAGAGCCTGAATGTTGAATCCAACTTCATCACAGGGACGGGAATCCTGGCGGTCATAGATTCTCTGCAGCATAACACGACACTCCTGGAGCTCAAGATAGACAACCAGGTAACAACTAACAACTGTGTGTGTGTATGTGTGCGTGCGTGCGTGCGTGCGTGCGTGCGTGCGTGCGTGCGTGCGTGCGTGCGTGCGTGCGTGCGTGCGTGCGTGCGTGCGTGCGTGCGTGCGTGCGTGCGTGCGTGCGTGCGTGCGTGCGTGCGTGCGTGCGTGCGTGCGTGTATTGAACATCTGTGACTCCCACTTTAGTTGAACTGTGTTGTCCTTACTGCATCACTTATCTCTCTCTCTCCAATGACTTCCTTCTCCTTTTGGCTCAACTAATTAATTTGCTTAATTGAAAGGGTACACAACTGAGAAAGAAGCAGCATGCTACCGCCTGTCATGGCTGCATGCATCAGTCGTGGTGTTTAATGTGTGGAGAGATGCCATGTTTGGAGAGAGTTTCGGCTTCAAGTATTTCCCCTAATTGTTACGTGCTCTTTATTTTTTTCGTCTTTGTATCCATCCATCCTTTTACCTCTTTCTTTTCTTCGTCTTAAACAAGAACCCTGTTCCTCTCTCCTCTCGTGTGTCCAGAGCCAGCCGTTAGGC
This sequence comes from Macroramphosus scolopax, assembly GCA_901007825.1. Classification (NCBI taxonomy): domain Eukaryota; kingdom Metazoa; phylum Chordata; class Actinopteri; order Syngnathiformes; family Centriscidae; genus Macroramphosus; species Macroramphosus scolopax. The sequence continues at coordinate 30,947 of CAAKHC010004260.1, read as the reverse complement.
AACAAGGTTGAGATGGACATAGCCAGCATGCTGGAGAAAAACACCACACTACTGAAGTTCGGCTACCATTTCACCCAGCAAGGCCCACGGCTCCGAGGCTCCAACGCCATGATGAACAACAACGACCTTGGTGGGCTATAAGACACACACATATACAATACATCCCCACAACAGCAGCAACGCATCAAACAGATATATTTAAGCTTTATTGTAATCGATGAGCGACTGTACACAGAAATACAGCATTCAGCAGTGTTGCGTGCATCAGTGCTGACACTTAATCTCCAGTATATCTTCTGGGGTTTTTACTTTATTTACACTCAAATAGAAGAATCAGGGGAATCCCTCAGCCAGAAAGTTCCAGCTAAGCAAACATAAACTTCATATATCTGGTGGTAGAAGTGTTTCTGTCTATGCAACAACAATCACAGTGGATTTTACATTCATTTATTGCCAAAGTTGAAGTGTACCTGCCATATTTTCTGTTTCATAACTTTATTCCTTACATCTCATTTCCAAGCCCGAGTTGTCAGGTCCGAGTCCGACGGCTCCTTCACCCTCACTCTGTCCGTCCCTGAGCTGGAGAGGGCCTTCGGGAAAAAGTTCAAGTCTAAGACTAAGTAAACACAGAAGCATATGCGCGCTCAGCCTTGCCTTTCTTCTGCCAACATCTCCTCATTCCTGGTGCTGTCATACTTCAAAGAGCCTCAGCTGCTTCTCCACAGCACCTTCAGTTGCTTTCCTTCACCTCCTCTTGTCTCCGCCACTTCAGAGGCCTCTTTAACGAACTCTTCAGTTCCAACTAGTCACTAGTGTTATTCACTTTTTTTGACATTATTCAAAAATTTTTAAGAAAAACCTGCCACAAATGAAAAGGTAATGGACGATACTGAAGTCGAAATGATCCAGTAGAAATAAAGGGATCACACCCAGACTGGACACACACATGAAGAGTGATGAATTTCCCTTTAACGTCTCTCTTATCTGACTGGAATGGATGGAACTTCCCCTTGTTTCCTGCTGTGATGTTTAGATGTTCCTTCATCTATCAGCTGTTCTGTGACGTCACAGAAAGCTTCATCACGCTCCACATTCTTCTCACCTGGTCTTACTCTTTGGATCTTTCTCCTCGCCTGGTCTCGTGTTTATTTCTCCATTGCTGCGTTGTCTGGAGGAATTCTGCTTTCGCTGCTCCGCCTCTTTCCTCTCCTTTCTCTCTTTGACAAAGCATCTTAGCATCTTTGTTGTTTAATGCCTTAACCGTGGCAGGCATTGGAAGAGAAGCAGTGTAACTTTCATCTTACTGTCTTGCTTTTTTGCTTTTTGAAAATATCTTCAGCTTCCCCTTTTCTTGCTTCATGTAAAGCAAACAAAGCTGCAGGCCAACTCTGCTCTACTTTAGATGACGTTATGGGTGATGGGGATACTTTGTTCCCTGTGTTGTATCTGTTTATATCATTTTTCTGTTTCTCGTTCTTGCCTAACTTCTTTTCTCTCTTCCCATCCTCCTTTTTTTTCTCTGTTTTCCTTTCCGTCTCTCCCCTCCTCATTCTCTCCCCATCTGCAGTAAGAAAGAGAAGGCTTGAGGGAGGTCCCATCTTCCCCAAGTGTCGGACGAATGTGTAGAACCCCGGGTTAGCCTCAACCCTCTGTTTCCCTTTGACCCCCACCATCTTTCAAACGCCCGTCTTGTTGCCCTCCTCAGCCTCACACCATCGGCCTTATCAGAAGACCTCGCTGGTCTCTGACACACCAGTGTGTCCTGTGCAATTGTTTTTGGGTTCGGAGGAATTTTTTTTAACCCTTTCTAGACTTTTTCCTTTATTAGTTTTTAACAGAAGAAATTGGTGTAAACAGCATCTGAGCATCAACGGAACGAGATTGATAGGATTGTTTTGTAGACTGATGTTGGAATTAGTATTTTTTTGTGAGAACTAACCAGGCAATAAGGTCACATAGAATCCCTTAATATCTCATTTGTCCTTCCTAACGGGGCTGAAGGACCGGTTTTCAAAGTTTTAATATTATTATTAGGCTGTAAAAGAGTTGTGATATAATTATTGGTGTTCGCTACATGTTGCTCCGAGGTGGACATCCAAAGTAGTTCTAATAACAACCAAACCCAATTTTCAATTTCAATTTGATAGTCAAAATTAAAACCCCTGAGAAATCAGCATAATGTTGGACTTTCAACCAACTGTGGAAATTGGATGTTATATCTATAATTCTTGAGGGGTCCAGACAGTGCTGCTGTGAGTTACTGCCGCTAGATAACTTACAAATCAACATAAATTATTGATTAAATTGGCTCCTGTGAGATTCACTTTATACAGAATATATTTATTTGCCATAAACCAATACCTTCTATCACCTGGATTGATTGCTGGATAGTGGAATACATGTGTAATGATGTAGATGACAATATACAGCCTAATTACTTTACACTCCAGAATTGTCCTGCGAGCTGGGATTGGCAACTTGTATGCTTTATCTTTTATGACGCCACTGTAAGATATCCTAACACGTGTACAGTGTTTGCATCTGAAGCATTGATGGGCTAACAGTGAAAGGGTTCCCGGGATGCTTGCACAGGATGTGAGGCTTCCCTGTGGCCTGCGGATGCTACTGTTGTATCGAATGAACTGCCGACAGTCAGCGTTGTGCACGTTAATCTGTGTTCCTAACATGCAGAACAGACTTCTTTTACACTTTCAACTGGGTTTGTTGATTGTTTGTGTTTAGTATTATTTACTGGAGCTAAAATGTGTGGATTGCTATCATGACTGGTACTGTTTATTACTCATTATTATAGGTTTGGAGTATTTCAGCAATCTATAAAAGACACAGACACCTCTAATTCATCATAGCGGCTTTTAAAGAAAGAATTGTTTCATACGTGTTTCGCTGTGATAGATATTTTTATCAAAAGCAGGATACTGGATTATTCCTGAGAGCACAGCGGAAATGTTCCTCTTCACAAGGGCAAAACATTGTAGTGGATTAAAACTTGGATGCTTAAATGCCGCCAAGCTATCGCCATGTTTACATCCTTGTTACCAGCGTCGTAACTATATGCTAGTAATGAAAATAAGTGTTGTATATTTTGCAACACTTCATGGGAATTCTTCAGACTTTATCAGCACGAGGAAAGAAAGAGAGCTGCTATCTAACGAGGAACGAGAGCTGCCTGAAAATAAACCAGTTCCAGTAAAAATCACAAGAAATTGTCTGCACTTTGACTGTTTTAGTGACCCTATGAGATGGAATTGGTCTGTGTGGACTGCCAGCTGCAGGCCTAAATAATATCTACCATACGTTTTATGATATGGAGATAGAAAGTCAGACATGTTTAAAGGTTCGATAACTCCTTCGACATGAGTGATCATTGAATGTTTTTCATTTTACTGCTTTTTTAATTTAAAAAAAAAATGCAGTGGATGTTAAGCAAATGTTATTTGTGGATGTAAACATTTGCAATAATAAGTGAGTGTTCAAGCTGAATGAGGACTCTATCACTCGTTGTCCACTTCTGACCTGTTCTGTCTCCTATTCAGGTTTATTGTAGCGTTTGACTCTGTTTTGTTTGATAGTTCACAATTTGGTTTGGTTTTTTGGTTTTTGAAATAAACAAGCCTTGAAAATGAAACTTCCACAGTGTCCCTGTGCTTGAACTTCATCCATTCTTGGTTGGGTAGTCGTTTTTTATATATATATAGAATATTTGAATATTGGTTTTGGGGTTGGTGTGTAATTAAGGCCCTGATATTTATATCAGAATATACTGTATATATACTGAATATAGTTTAATGTCCTAACTGTAGGCAACACTGACACTTTGTGGTTAAATGGAACAAATACATCAGTGCAGATTTATCTCGACAACCATCTGCCCTCAGTAAAGACTAGATATGGAGCCATATACATATTTTTGTATTTATCTCTTCATGCACTGTTGAAGACCTCCGTGTGAGGGTTCTTCACAACAGAAATGAGGAAAGCAGTTGTAACCTAATACACTTACTGCTCTATTTTATACATTTTTGTGTGACGGATAGTTAATTAAATGAATTATGTCCACGGTTCTCTAATTAATGTCGGAGTGTTGTCAGTCCAGTACTCCAAAGACGTTTAACCCCTCACCTCTGACACCTCGTCATCCTCTTTACAAGTCTCATCATTGTGGCAGGATGTCTGTAGGAATTATAGTGAAGATTTGGGATACAACTGTAAGAATAAGCTTTTTTTTTCACAGTTTCATTTCTCAGCAAGGATTTGGCCTTGGGGCAAAGCACACATATTTCCACTATAACAATGCCTCTGTTCTACTGAGGTTTACAACCCAATAACCCATGAACAGATGCAGCGACATGGATTTTGGCTTTTATTTTTTAAAGATTTTGACTGTGATTCTCTTACTGACATTTCAGATAGCAAACTGCTTCTTTCAGCTTCTTTTTCAAGTGCGGGTTAGATTAAGGGTGTGTGGCTTTTTGACACCTTCCTTTGTCGCAGCCTCGTCGAAAGCAACACCACATCACTGGGAAAAAGAAGACGACACATTTCTGATGTGAACAAGGTTTTTATTGAATCTCAGGCAGAAACATACATAATAATCCTTTATTGCTCATGACAGTCCATGTCGCCTCAGTGACTCATTCTCACATCCAAACCAACAATTAGCAAAACTGAATCCCTCATCATTTGATGCCACATTTTAAGCACTCTGTAGTGAGCGTGTGTGTGTGGAGATTGTGTCTTCCACGCATGAATCATAATCCAGACTCGTCCGTACTCTCAAATACATACCGCTTCATGTAAATATATTGTCATACAGAATAATTCTCTCCCTGGAAGTAAGTACATCCCGATAGCAATATTACTGTAGATATAATTCTGGTTTATGGCTGAAAGCGTAAGGTTCTGGCTGTTGTCTGAACTGCTACATGATCATTCATCAATGAAACGACAGCAACAAAACAAAAAACCCTGCAAACCTGGAAAGGAAATTTGCTAAATGCGTACGTATCTTTCTTTTTTTTTTTTATTACTGATATTATTAACGGTTATATCGACATAGAAGTGAACACGCTCTCAAACTAAGGAGTTATTGCCTTAATATTTTTTGCATAACAAAGAAGAGGATAAAGAGGGGCGGGGTCTGGGTGTTGCACATATTCACACAACATACTTGTCAAGACAAATGGCATGCAGCACAGAAGAAGGAGGCCAGACGCGTTGAACGGGGACTAGAAACATTTCGTAACACTACATGAATACACTTTGATGTCGAGCTTTAGGGAGCGTGTACGGGGACACGGACGACAGGGTGGACAGGAGATGTGTAACTGTGCAAAAATGTTGTACATAAATTTCAGACAGGGTCGAACACAAAACAGAAGCTTTAGGAGCACACAACAGTAGACTTTTAATTTTCCTTTTTAAAATATGGCTTATCAAGTTATCACATTTTTTTATTATTATTTTAAAGACAGACACACAGTATAATAATTACATATAATAGTTTATGATTGTTTGGCCCACCTTGAGGCTTGTTGTTCGTTTATTATATATACAAATTAAGTGAGGGTGGACACAGGTTTTTTTTTTTTTGTCGGCTCTTTCAGCTGTTTGCAGAAGAGGGAATAAATGAGTTTAAAACTTCAGACTAGAAGGAGAAACCATCTAATATTGTGTCTTTAGCCCCTCTGCTTGGTGTTAGCTGCATTCGTGTCACCTAGCTAATGTTAAATAAAGCCAACGGTCACCTGGCCAGTGGGTTAGCCTAGCTTAGCCTAATAGATGCAAATCACAATGCTGGTTAAAACCGGATTTATTTCCCCCAACCGTAAAACTCTCCGTTAGTCCACAACACCGCGCTCAACTTTATTTTAAATACGTACAAAGCCATATCTTTCATGTGTTTGGAAATAATGCCAACCTTGTGAATTTTAGCCAGTCGACTAAGCTAGAGAACATTAGCAGTAGCTACGTGCTAGCCTACTTCTTCAGCATGTCTTGCAGCGGACCTGGCAGGTACTTCATCACTGTGTCCATGATGCTCTCCTCTTCATCCTCGTCGCCACAGCCGGTTGGCACAGCCTTCTTGGGTCGAGTCAAGCTGCCCGCTGCGTCCTCCTCTGCAGCGGCAGCCGCCTCGGCTTCGGCCTCCTCGCGCTTTTTCAAGCCATACTGGTGGTAAAACACCCAAATGCACATGTTATGATGCTCTGAGCGATTGAAATTTGGATAACATGACAATGTAATAGGTCAGATGGCAGATACAAATACAGGTAAAGATCCAGAGAATACCATCCAGAGGTCTAATTTTTCTTCATCCACAATTTTATAGTAAACATAGTGTGAATGGTAAAAAAAACATATTGTGGTTCTTAGCAGGTAATGTGGCTTCACACTGATGAAAGTGCAGCCAGCACTCTGTGTCAGGGGGTTTTCAGGTTTATGTGGAATTGTTGTGCCCGGAGAGGATGAAAACATCAAACAACGCTAATTTAACAATTATGTTGGTGTCTCTACTAATTAAGTTTCCCAAAAAAAAGCCTGAAAATGGTCTCAGGCTGCCCCAATACTACTTCTTATAGCATAAAAAAAACACTACACTGAGTGTGTTTTTATTCAAATTTATAACACCTGCTCCTCGTGCATCTCACTGAACAATTGACTCAAACTGATTCTCCTTTTCAGGGTTGAGCTGCTGCTTCACCTTCATCTTTCTCTTTCCTCGATCCTCCAATTCTCAGTCTTTTCGTCTCTTTCAGCAGAGCTATTTTTGGAACATGTCGAATATAGAGTAGGTGGTTGACGTGTTCACACCGTGACGGCGGAGAGTTAAACACATTTGTTTGACAAAAGCACACAACCGTAATCACAGCAGCTGTGCATCGCAACGGAATTATCCTCCGGATTATGTTTTTAATGAATATACTGTCAACGTCCACCTCAATCAAACACAAACTGATCTCTAACTTTGATATAAGAGATAATAATCAGGTTTTTCAGGTGGCAAATCGAATTCACAACTTGTGTCAATAACATTGAAATGAAGATGAAACTATTTAAACGTGACACTTATTTTCTCTGACGTCTGTCACTGTACTGTAGCTTGAACATGAATTGAGATGGACATAATATATGCAAAATCTGTTGCAGCACTTGTCTTAAGAAGATAAAGCTGACAAGGAAACTGACGGAAACATGGTGGAAACAAGCACTTTGTGAGTTGGTCCTCGCTCTTTGCTCTCCTCTGGGAGAGCTTAAAGAGAATAAGGGAGATGAGGGGCCGGTTGAGGAGTGGCGCTTTTCATCCTGCTGATTCACTGTATTCCCCTCAGACCTGCCCCACCCACCGACTGCCTGTCTCTCACACTGCAGTGAGGTGCAGCACACTGCAGCCCTTTCCACCAAAGCGGCACCTCCGACTTACATTTGTAGCGAAGGGAACTTTGTTCAGCCGCAGCTGAGCAAATATTAGATGATAGAGTACGCACAAAACTAACACTGACACAGAATGCAAACATATAGTGTACATATCTAGTGCTATTTCTGATTTTGTATTAGTATTGATTATGGCTCCCCGTTCTGTTTTCTCTTTGTCCTCTTTCCTGATCCTACGGTGACACATTTTTACACTCTCTAAAAATACCATGAAAGCAAACCCTAATACAAAATACCCTGGTAATCTTTTTCCATCAAGGTCTGTTATAAAAAGAGTTGCGCTGTGGCAGCCGGGATGAGAAGCCTTATGAAGCTGTGTGCACTTAAGAAGAGAGAACGGCATCCAAAATCATCAAAAACACGTCACCAAGGAGTAACTGGATTTCATTGCTGAAAGCGTCAGGAGGAACAAAAGCATATTTGCTGCTACATGCATGCGACCAGGTCCCAGATATTTGCTGTATTCTTATTCTTAAATCAGTTGTTTGTATTGGTGGTTGTTTTTCTGACAGACTGGCTGGAGATATGATTCAACAAATGAGGAGTAGTATCTTCTGTTGGACTGACAACATGGTATTATTTCAGTCGGTCACAGGGTTAGTTAGCTAATACATATTTTGTTGTTACCTTATCCCTGATGCCTTGCCTCATATTTTCCCTCTCAGCCTCCATCTTGGAATATTTGGCCTTCCTCTCCTCCTCCTGCTGCCTCAGCGCCTCCTGTCTCTCCTCTTCTTTCTTTGCTGCGTCGGGGTCCTCCTCCTTCTCCTCCCCACCCAGCATCTTGCCCACATCCGGGGGACCTCCTACGAGAGACGGAGAAACACAGAAAACAATGGATGTAGGGAGAAATACGGAGCGATCCTTTAGAATCTCGTATGTAGGGTCTGTTCAAGAAATAGAGACTGAAAGATTTTAAGCAGTGTTTCAACCCAGTTTACAGCCTGTCTTTACTGGTAAAGCACCAGCATGGTTGGGATATAAACTGGCTTACTGCTGCTCCTTTCACTCAAACCTGAAAAGCAATGTTTTCCAGTGGCAGGATTTTAAGAAATACCGAGCTCATGAGTCCAAATTAAGCAGCAGTTTAACATTAACAGGGAATTATGGATCAACTGTGTCCCTGCAGCCAACCATCAGCATAATAGTCAGATTTACTTTTTCCCTCAAATCTTCTCTGACTAACAGTCTTGCTGCACGATCAGTATGATGCAAGGTGAAGAGGGGGAGGGAAAGCAAAGGGTTAAACATTTAAGAGCAGATCTGCATTTTACTGTAGGAGTTATGCGTCCCAAGACATGATAGCGGAGCACGGAATGTGCCGTGTGTTGGAAATAGACGAGGGAAAGAGGGAGACCTGTCGGCACCCATCAACGAAAAGAAAAATACTAAAGAGAAAAGGCATTGGCGTGAGGGATTTGGCAAAAGAGCTGATGAGCAGGACGGAGGAGGGAAAGAAGAAAGAGACGGGCGAGATAGGGATTCAGAATACTGCTGAATATTGTGACAAAACCAGACGTATTCTGGGAAACGAGTTCATGAGGAGAGGGAGAGAATCTGTCAAAAACAATTGAGTCCAATTAGCTGAGCTGTTCCAGTTAGTGGGATTACCCAGCCGGTTCTGTGGGACCAGAGAGAGGCAGAGCAGCTGAAAAGATGGAAGCGCTGGAGAAATGGAGGGGAGTGACTTAAAGGGACGAGACAGCAAAGATGGAGAAGAAATTAGGTGTAAACGCAATGATGATGATGATGGAGAAGATTGAGATGCAGGGAAAAATTGGAGCAGAGGACGACGGATAGGATGAGATGCAGACAAAGGGCTTCTGAGGTGAGAATGAAAGCAAGCGACGAAGAAAGAAATACAGACAGAACACTCGCTCAGTCAGATGCTGCCCCTGGTATTGTTAGTATTTTGACTCATCAGCATAATAAAAAGAAACTGCAGCAAATTGCAGAGATAAAAGACAGGGGAGGGACAAAGGATGAGGTGGGAGGATGAGTGCAGGAGCAACACTGGAGAAAAGGATGGAAAAACATCACTCTATATTAAGAATGAAGGGCTTCTCGGTTGACCATCTTAATCTTGTTTAAATATGTAAAATGGTTGCTTTCAATTTGATTTATTTCTGTATACGAGACCTGAAGGATTAGCAGAGCCAGCTCAGCTAAGCGTTAAGACTGGAGAAAACAGAACAGCCTGCCGAGCTCTGTCCAAATATAACTGTCTTCTGGAATCTATGAAGCTCACTGATTCACATGTATCATTGGTTGCAGGACTGACTCGGGGCATGGGTAGCCTATGGCACGAAATGCAAAATGTCATGGACGGGATGCTTCAAGAACAGTTTTATATGGTCATTTGGTTGGAAGACTCCTTTTCCCTGATTACAGCAACATTACAAACAAAGACATATAACCACATGAGAGAATAAAAACGGCCTGTAATCATGACGTTATACATGTAACCGATGCATGATAGCATGGATGCACTTTCCTCAACCTGTCTACGTCTGCCTAAGAGTTGCAGCTGCACAATGACTCAGTCAGGAAGAGCAGAGGCGAACCATTAAGTTGCAAATATAAATGTGCAGATTCAAAGTTCCTGGATCAGTGATAAGTGCACACATCACATTGATTGATGGACAGCTGGTCTCTGGGACTTTGCAGTGCAAACCACTGCAATGCGGGCTCAGCATTCGCAGCAAGGATGGAAACCCACTTTGAAAAATACAATTGATCGATCACATTAACCAGCTGCTTGAGTTTACATGAGCCAGAGAGAACAGGAATATCACAAGTGGGAAACGTTAAGTAGGTTTTGCTGTTTCCCCAGCTGATGGACAGCCGAGAGAACGCTGATGTGGCGGTATCTGCCCAACCACCCGGTTTGACTGTAGTCACACTGTTGAGTCGGCCGTTATCATCTCACATATCACCCGTTAGTATAGAAAATCAATGCATGCTAAACCTACATGTCCGTAAGATACCACCGTTATCATCCGTTTCATGTATAGTAGTTCTAGAAGGCTGCTAAAATACCATCTCCTCCAGTAGCAGGAGAAATATTGTTTGAGCTTCCAAAACAAAATGTTTTATGATGTGTTAACGCAGTGATTAAGGTGTGTTTAGCTTTAGGCGGAAAAACACTTGGCTAGGAAAACACTGTGGCTTTCATTGTCATGGATACAACAAAAACAACCTTCAGTCGCTGTTGCAAACGTTGTTCTTGCGGTTGCACGCAGGACTTGGAAAGCAGCCTCGCGGTACAAAGTCCTGTGTGTTTGACCCATCCACGTTCTTTCTCGCTACATAAACATCTTCTCATTTCCTTATTTGCACTGGCCATAATTAACAGCCTGTCCTACGCCAAATCAGCTGTTGTGACCAAGATACACTAGCTTCACTTCTTACATGTGTGTGTGTATATGTGGAAGATAATGAAGAGGGAACGAAAAAAGAAGCGAACATGCAGTTACATTAAGGGTCTCTATATGCACATATGGATATAAATAATTGCTTGTTTCCATTCCAGACATGCAGGCATGGGTTATGTTTGGTTCAGCAATTTCTGTCCATGTGTCTGAATGCATGTGCAAATTACAGTACGGGTGCAAAAATGTGTGCATGTATAAATATGCCGTGCTGATAGAAATGTACAACGCAAAATATTCGGTGACTTGCATTATTGCCGTTCTTTACACACAGTAATCAGGTCAGTGACACATATCCCGTTGATCTGGTACTCTGGACTTTTTTTATGCAATGCGTACATGTCCTGCATCCACGTACATACTGCATCCACTTTGTATTATCTTCATAAAAGTGCTATTAATTGGAGGGAATTTGCCATTTATGTAAAATGAGAAATGGTATGTGTACATTGATGGAACAATAACATGTCACACCAGCAAATCACTGAGCTTACAACTATTATACACAACTCTAAACATTATGGCATGTTTACATGCATCAGATTCTCTGCAGTGACAAAAGATTGGAGGGCCGAAGCTGCCAAATACTTATGAATAATAAAAGCTTGAAATGCACACAGTAAATTAAATATGATATATATTATATACTCTATGTCACATTTCATCAATTACTTAATGCCTACATGTATATAGAAATGTATTATACATATACATAAAATATGCATTTAACTGCATATTTGTTTATCTATTAGTCATTATTAGTCAGTCATGTATTTATGTACTTATTTTCTATTCAGGCAGGTTCCCTCCAGAAGAGAAATTTCTCAAAGATTTAGCGCTTATCTGCAAGCAGTCTTGAGTATCAGCATTCTGGGCCCGGTACCTGAACATCTGCTATAATGTGCATGTAAACACTGCCATTGAATCCTGTAAGTAGAGCAATGACTCACAACCAGCTTAGCCTCGTTGTCAAATGATTCCCCCACGACGGAACAAAATGGGTCTGTTTCACAAAATCTTATTAGCACATTCAAATTGCCTTTGAAAAAAAGCAGGGGGATCCTGGGAGACAAAGGCCAGAGATATATTGAGCTATGATTCCGGCTCTTGCTGTGTTTGCCATTTGCAAAAAGATACCGCAATGTCCTCTCGAACCAGAATAATTCTATTAACTCTTATGCATCACATAAGCTGTGATGAGCTGTGTTTGAATGTCTCTACACTCAAGCCCTTCATACTGTGTAGAGTTGTTGTCATAGTCTGTTCGACGTTGAATACACAAAATATTAGCTAATAAAAGCCTGTAGTGGAAAACTGACAGGTTGTCCTTTAAGCCATCTTGTGCCATTGTTGCATAAAACACATTACAGGAGATGAGTCATCACTAATTAATATTGCAGAGCAAAACCAGTTCAGGTAAACACTTTTATTTAAGGACAAATCAAATCAAATTGAAATGTCAATGCAATGCAAGGAGAGGTTTAATGCACATGAACACAACATGATAATCACTATGGTTGAAGCAAATATTAAGATCACCAATTAAATGATTCAGCTAATCCCTGAGCTAAGGGCTTTTTGTTAAGAGAAATTAAACTTTTGACAGATTTTTCAATGACAGCAAAAAAAATTCTTCTTATGCTCTGATTCTTTTCTTGATACTTGGACAATTCATCTAATCCTTTTTTTCTTCTGAAAGTTCTCTGCTAAATCTTTGTTAAATCCAAAGTCTTGAGGGAAAGGATGAAACAGACTAACCTTACCCAACTCTCTGAGTGCATGAACTTTCGACAGAATCAGATGAACTGAACTTATCTCTTTTTTCCCCTCTCGAGGTTCTCAGAGAAAATCCCGTTCTAAGTCTTAAGTGTGGTGGGAAAGTGGATGAGTAGAAAGATCGAGGTTTGGCCTTTATTCCCACAAAAGTGTATTTTAAAGCACAAAAACTGTCGTCGGGGAGAAACTGGTAGAAAAGGTAGTTGTGCAGTGTGCAACTATGATGCATCTCAATGTGTGATGGTTTTATTTTACACTGGGACGTTGCTTCCTTAACAGATTACAATAAGATGCAAAATTAAGGGAGAAAGCGGATGTGTGCATGTAAATATTTTATGTGTCCCAATTTGCTCTCAGTAGCTCATTTTGTGACATTTAAAGCATTTGTAATTGATGAAGGACTTCGATCTTATTTGATAAACTGCTATCATCCTGTATCCTTTGGCTTCATCATCGGCACATTTCATTTTCATCCAGTATATTTGTTCAGAAGAGCAGCATATTGGAGGCATTGGTCTCTTGAAAACCTGAGGACAGGGGAAGGTTGCTCCCAATCCGAGAAGAGTCTGTTGTTAACAAAGAGTGCTCGCAGCAACTACCGGATTAACTCACTGACAGGGAATTGTCTTGTTCCTTCCAAGAACACCAATGCTGACTGGAACACTGGGAACTTGTCACAAGCCGAGGAGGAGACACAGAGAAGACGACGCTGCGTTGGGTCATTAAACGTCCCGTGCGACACCACTAGCCCGTAAGCTGGACATGCTTTTTGGCAGCGGAATGAACTGCTGAACAACCGCGACATACGAGAGGCTTATGAGGACAAGTAAACGTCAAGAAAAGACATTTGGGGGTTTGTAAATTGCAAGTCACTCTGTAATACTGTTGGATTGGCGCTGCAGCCAGGAAATGACTGCCAACACTCCCTAACAACATATGGCCAAGAAAATGATACTTGCACTTAAGAAGAGATCTGATATAAGTGAGCCGCTCCATCAGGAATAAAACAAGCTTCTTCAATCATCAGTAGAGGTCAAGCAGAGAAAATACATCATCACCAGAGGCACTAGCCAGAAGAATGGTCGGGTTTATCCCGCAGCACAGATTCTACCATCTAACTCAATCCAGAACTCGTTGACCAACTCCTGAAAGGGTTCTAACATCATTATAGTCTCTTTGGAGGTTCAGACAAGGACGTACGGAGGACTTCTGTTGTTTCTTCTGGTGGCCTGATGGTGACCTGAGTCAGGAGACCGCAGAGCAACAGACGACTGTCCACGTGTTTGGGGCTGTGTCGTCCCTCAGCTGTGCTTGCAATGTACTTAGTAAGACAGCTGATGTCGGTTGGGCACTCTTCCCGGTTGATTCAAAGAGCGAAGCAAAACATCTACGAGGATCACTGAGAGAAGAGCACCTCATGAGAAGAATAGGCCATTCAAATGATTTAAGATCTCACAGCTGTCTCCCAAAGAGGAGGCTTCCTTGTCGTAAAGATGGATCAGTAAATGACGCATGGTCCTGCGGACAGTCACGGAAGAACAAAGAGCAAAGGACTTAGATAAATTGGATCCGGTCAGGGACAATCTTTCCTCAGGGAGAGCTCTCGGTCTACGGTGGTGTATCGAGACTGATGTCTTCCAGTTCACTGTGCTCAGTTCACAGTAAGACCCTTTGGGTGTATTATACCAATTACTTTACCTGTGTACACTCTGTACACTGGGTGGCTGCTACCTCTAATAGGACTGCATTTACTAATTCATTGTAATTTATTGTTTAATCTTTTTTTTTCAAGTATCAACAGTGACAAGCTTTTTAAAAACCCATTATGAAAGCTTATCCTTGCATCGTTTTGCAAAAATGAATAAAATAATGGAAGGCGAAGGGTTTGTATTGGGAGGTTGTGATGTCTGCACAGCCTCCTGAAGGATTAAAAATTAAATTTGTTTTGACTTTCCTCCGAGTCCGTCACAAAGCTTTACTCTTTACTAGGCCACTCACTGTCATAAGCTATTTTAAGTGTCTTTGGAGTCTGCACAATAAGCTTTAATAACAAGCCATAAAGCATCTTTTCCACAAAGCACATCCGTTTTATCATCTTTGCTGGAGAGCAACACTCAATCCTATATTTTATTTTTATCCTGATCTGCATTTTGACATAAGGAAATAAATGTCATATTATTTTTTACTCTTAGAGAGGAGTCATTACTTGAAGTTTTATTATCATATTTAATGTGAAGCATGAATAAAATTACAATAAAAATAGACGATTGATCTAATCTCAGAGCGGATGAACTCTTGATTCTAACGTTTCTCTGAATTAAGATTTTCCACTGATCAAATTTTGGTCTCCAATTTGTAATACATCATTCTTCTTTTTAGTGCCACATATTATTCCAATAGTGGACATAGCACTTTATAGACATCAACTACAAAAAAGGCACATATTTTTTCTGTGATTTGTCTCAAAATGAATCTGCTAAAGAATCTCTATATTCCTCTGGCATAGCCAATACAGATTATTTTTACATTGTTATGTCTTAATGAAACGTAACACAAATATTTAATGCATGTTACAATGATAATTTAACCCTAATCGACTTGATTGATCGACCACTGATTTTTGACTGGTATAGTCGAGGTTTGTCCGTGTCTGATACAAGCAGGGTTTGATGGCCTGCTTCCATTATTAGCTACTTAATCTGTCAAACTAACCTCCAACGAGTTGATAAGTGCTGAGTCAGCACTGAAGATCTCAGCATCACAAGAAATCAGTGCGCCAGGAGACCACAGCATTTCCTGAATTTAAGGTTGGGATCAGCGCGCATAAGCGCCTGTGTCATGCCAACCTGTTTTATTTGAGGTGCTCCTTGGATGGGATGTGTGGAAATATGTGAAAAGCGAGAAGTGCCTGTTTTTTGACAAGTGAAGCGCCTTCATGCACGTGGCATATTGTCATTAAAACCATTCAAACACTCATTTCAGCATCAAGCAGTCGAACAGACCTCAGGGACAACAGGGTTTCCCACCAATAGGAATCTTCCACTTGGACATATAAAGTGTGCATGTGTCTAAACACTCCAGCAGATGGCATCATTTGGCCCAAAGTGGAATACCACCGCAAAAAGAACATGTTGTCCATGAGGACTCTTTTGACTCCCTGACGGAGGCTTGTCATTTTTTAAAGGTTTTAAAGGTAATATGGCCATGCACCTTGGATTGAGGCAGTTTTATTATTGATCAGTGAGGGCTGACTTTTTTTGCTTTTTCACATCAACAGTGATTGACAGATAAATAATAAGCACCACTCTTTTTTTCTTCCTGTCTGATGGCTTTTAGTAGCCTGCGAGCTTCAGTGGTGACTCATCAACTGTCATCTAGAGAGCTAACAGATAAAGAGATAGCGCCCTGTATATTTTCAATTCAACAAAAGTTGTTCAGTATAAGTTTGTGTTTAACTGGAAATTATAGTGTAGATGCAGCTGGAAATTATTTATTACAAAGGAACAGTTAATGACATTTTGTCTATTGTGCTGTTTAAACCAAAATTAAAATAGCAAATTGGTTTCTAAGGTCGGGGCATGAGATGAAATGAGTGGCTAGAAACCGGAATGTTCATGCATAACTGTTTTAAAGTGTAAATGGGCTTTTGCAATAGTCTTATATAGGTATGTTTGGGCATCATGTTAAGTGCCAACGGTGGAAGCTGCACCAAACTGACAACTTATGACAACAGAATTGCAATGACTTCATCCATCCACTGACTTTCAACATGTGGATGAGTATTGCAGCTGTGCAAAAAGACAATCCAGAGCAGTGGATCTAATCTCTGCTGTTCGGTATTTTACGTGTGAATTAAGAATGTAGAATAGGCTATACTATCTTCTATCTTCAACACAATTACAGCCTCGAGTCGAAACTTGTTCAAGTTCAAGACAGCTTTGTTCTTGCTTTTCATCTCTGATCCTCAGATATCCAATTAGAGTACTTCTGTCCAATACTCTGTTCATTATGTAAACACTGACATGGGTTTATTGTTAATACGACTCCAGGGGGATGTTGAAACTTTACTTCAACATGTTCACGTTAAGTGTACTAGTTAAACACTGGACCTATTATTAGTGAATTTTGCCATACTGCACCAAAAATACGTGGTTTGAAGCTGGCAGTTTTCAATGAAACAACTGTGACCACATATAGAATTCTACATAACATATACATGCAACATGTTAATAGTTTTTGATTTGCTACGAAACAAATGTGTAGAAAATGCTACTACTTGTTCATTGACTGCTATTCAACTTTTGGTCGTTCTATACTGCAAGAAATATTCGAACTCTGCAGCTGTGCGGAGCTGGATTTTTATGTCCTGCTTAATCATCACAGGTCAACATCACTCTGTTTTCTTCTCAGTATCTGTAACCAAAGAAGCCTTGGAGGATTAGTTAATGCGCTGGCAGCATCTTCTCTTTCACGGAGGCACTCATCCACACACTCCTCACTGAGCATACGCCGCACAATACTTGTTACTGACCATGTAGCAAATCCAAACAGGACAGGAGCAGTCACGGGATGTACAGTACGTTAGCGATGCACTCACAGGCCATGAGATCCCGTCTCTTTATTTTAGATAACAAGCTTCATGTAACCAGAAAAACCGTGTGGTCGAAAGCTGTGTTGTCCGCTAAAATCCATCTGCTTGTGGCTTCATGTCAGATAGAAGTAAAGAAAGAAGTGTAAACACAGATGGGTCAAGGACCAAAACAGTTATCTTTGATTCAGTGGATTTATTCAGTTTCTACTCCAGCAATGTTCTTGTGTGTGCAGGTTTCAATAATTCTCAGTCTGTAGGCAAGGTACATTTAGAAAAGGTCAGAGATTAAAGGGGTAATTTGTAAGGGTGCTAACCAGCTAGCCCAAAGTGTAACTTAAGGGTATAATTTGCAGGTGATCTGAAAAAGCTGGCAATTCATATTTCACACTCCTATCCAATTGGGGGCAACATGGTACCAGACGTTTGGGTTGTCCACACCTACTATAAGAAGGAAGTGCTAACTTCCTTAGCATGAGCCAGACACCTATGAATAAAACCTTTGGTTGTTACTGAAAGAAAGAGAGCGCTGCAACATATACAGGCTTCCTCCGGGTGGCTAGTCTGAGAAGCTAAAGTATGGAACACATATACTCATGTATCGTCCCATTACAAACGCCGCTAGGTGCAGAGCTCCAGCGACCCTTGGGGACACTCCATAATAAAACACAATTGATTAAAGGATATTTCACTAATATTGATATATTGATTGACAGTCTGTGTCTGATAGATTGATTGCTTAGCTGATAGATTTTTTTGGCTAACTGGTTTGTTTCATTATCCGATTTTTCCCTCTACGGGGGAGCTTTCGCGGTCCTGTGCACTGTCAGCATTATTGCAGAAAAAGGTCACTGTGTTCCGGTCAGTAATCACGGACCAGAACCGGCTGGGGCTCTGACAGCAGGTCTAATCACCCTGATACATATCGTGTCAGAAATAACACGGCACCTATCAAACAAGCCAATCTCTATATCCTGAAGTAGGATTCAGTATTCTTTCCTATACCATATCTATTACAGATATAAGTACAGGCAGGGTACAGACCCACACACTGTCAAATCTATTCCCAAAGTCAGCAGGTGGAGTGCAACCCAGAGTAAAGCCAGCATCCAAAGTAGTGCAGTTGATTTAGGAATTCATTGCACAGACAAGAGGTACAGCAGCTATGCAGCGTGAGGCAGCGCCGGCATCCTCTGCATCCCAATGAGGAACAGGGCTCTGCTTCAACTGTATCTGCAAAACACCTCAGTAACCTGGACGACAACAGCTCAACATCATTCACGACTGACCGGTATGTGTGCAACGGCTGAATTACAGCTACTGGTGGCCCTTTCATCCTTTTCGTCTCGAAGCTTTAGCTGACAGGGAGGATGAATTGCAGGGCTAGAATGAGAACTAATTAGGTGCAAATAATAGCTAAGATCATATTCTAAAGGATAATACCTGAAGGCTTTACAGGACAAAAGTCTCATGAAAAAAATATTAAGTAATGTTTCCTGATAAAATAGCCCTCCTGAATCTGTCTTGATTCTAAAAACGCCAACTAATGGCTTAAAAAGCTTAGTCCAACAATCATGTTGGGGAGGGGAGGTGTTGATGTCATCATAACCTCATGAGGTTTTGAGGAGAAAATCAAACCTTCCGTGTGATTATTACTCAATGACATTCCACTGAGTGAACTTCATGTAGATCATGCTAAAAATAAGGCTGCTGCCAACCTGAGAAGGTGACAGTTTGGAGATACAAGGTTATCACTTGACAGCTAAATTAGTAGTGTATGAAAAAAAATGGTTTGCTGCTAATGCCTAATTTCATCCGCAGCAGGCCTGACCTCATTTGCCAAACAACTGGATATGTCATAAATGGAAGTGCAGTGACTCATTGACGTGTAAGTGAACAATGCCCTCTGGTGGCCGGAGTAATAATGACCAGAGGAAAGTGTCAAATCAGATGACATCTCTGCAGCGAGAGAAGGCGGGTTAGTGTGGTCGATCATACAACCTTGGTGTAGGAGACCACTGTTTGATCCCCTAACTGCGAGTCAAGACAGTCAGGAAGGCATAGCTAATAAGACGACGTCAGATAATTTTGTTATTCTGGTGTTTTCATTCTCCTTGTTCACGCTCAGCGTCCATCACCGCAGCAGTGACCTCCGGGGATGCAGCTACCACCCACTGTGATGGTGGCGACTCACCAGGAGACAGCATACTAAAATATGTTAATGGAAAACATTTGAGGAATAGAAAAAGCAGAGAAGGAATTTTGATTCATATTTTATCAGCATTACTTAGTTAAAGGGTTTGAGTTCAACGAGCCTGGTGAGTTACGCTGGACCGACCTTGTACCATAAAGTTGAGGTCAAGTCAAGCTTATGCAAATTAAGATATGGCGAGTCCATCAGTGCACCAGACCATATCCATCATGCACTGAGTAAAATGCATAATGAGGGTTTGGATATATATTTCAGATTAAACATGATTAATATGACCTTTCTGTAATCTTGTATTTATTTGTTAATTGTGTTATGTTTGCCCTTCCTATGTTGCTATGAATAATAATTGTTCCAGTGCAGACCACGCCCGATCTGCAGACACA
The DNA here is from genome assembly GCA_901007825.1 of Macroramphosus scolopax. Classification (NCBI taxonomy): domain Eukaryota; kingdom Metazoa; phylum Chordata; class Actinopteri; order Syngnathiformes; family Centriscidae; genus Macroramphosus; species Macroramphosus scolopax. The sequence continues at coordinate 11,105 of CAAKHC010004260.1, read as the reverse complement.
GATTCCCCTGATTTTCCCTAAAGCTTACTAGATCTTAATGACACACATCATTATTTTTCATCACTGATTCCAGAGGGGCTTGGAGAGGAAACACGCTTATGTCATAGCAGGTTATCAGAATATCCACTTATATGGTCATTTAGGTTGGACGACTTAAATCATTTACGGAGACTTGATGCACCTTCAGGGAATCACATGGAAACTTTTTTTCTATCAAACCAGAAATATAAAAAAAACCCTTAAACAGGCTTCTGTAATGCTGATCATATAAAGCTGTGACCGTCCGGAAGTGTAAAGGATGTGGCCCACAGGATATCTTTTTTTTTTTTTTTCAATCATGCCCTGCCCTGACAGGTTTCTAAAAAATAGATGCAGAAAAAATAGACAGAGGAAAAGGCTGTTTGAAGTCAGTAGTTTGGTGCAGGATGGATTAATGCAGCCCCATAACTACTGGGCCAGTACTAGTATTGTACTTACTGCTGAACATCCCATTAAATCCTTTACACTGCAGTGCCGTTAAATCAACCCCTAGCCCGGCAGACAACTCACCTCCCATTGCAGCTTTCATTACAAAATTCATGATGAGGCAGTTCTGTGTTCTCTTCCTTCAGTGGTCACGTTATCAGGGACAGACCTGCAGCCAGGGGACAAAATACACAAGCTGACTGCAAGAATACCACTGTTAGGACATGCAGTTTCACTCCACTGGGTTTTGCATACAAGAGAGTGATGGGATGGGGGAGGATGATGATGATAAGGCTTGATGCGGACAAGAAAGACCACAAACCACAAGCCGGGGAATCACGCGAATACGCACCAATAAAATTAAAAACATTATAGATGTTATTTTCACAAAAACACAAGCAATTTGATTAATTCATACTTTTCCCTTTGCCTCATGAATTCAAATCCTAAACCTCCATAACAATGCAACTTTATTCATTAGAAGGTGACAATCTGGGTTAAGGTGGCTTTACCCTCCACTACGACACCACGTCATTAGTTTTTCAAGGCACCTGCGCCCTTGATTTACAACCACACTCCATCTTGCACTGATTAATGCTGATGCCGCCTGGCTGCTTGTGGTGTATCTTCATTGAAACAACTCCCAGAATAAAGGAGGAACAAAGACAGGGTCAAGGATGATCAAGAGGCATCATGATTTGTGTCGGGACAGGGGCCAATGAGAGTACCCTCTCACACAGGGGCAATTCAAGGTCTTACACTAGGACCTTGAATTACAATAGATGCAGGCGCATGTGTGGTTCTCATTTGCTAGATTCAATTATGGGACTTGACATTATATATCAATATAATAATTCTATATGTCTCTTGAAGTTCAGTTCAGTTCTGTGCAGTTCAATGACTGAATTGTCCAATATGAATGACATAGAAATTGCCATGCTTTCGAGTTCATAATCCTTTCTTAAATATTCTTCAGGCATTATAATATTACAAGGATCTTTAATTGTGAATTGTGGATCTCAAGATTTCTTGGTTTCATAATCGTGTTACCACACAACAACCCCACTGGTAGTTTGGAGGCATTTTGCAGAATCTCTCTGCTATTGCAGGCTGCTCGCCTGCCTGGAAACTTGCCTCATGATTGCTCCGTCCTCGCCATCCATCTGCAGCTTACGATCATCTTTAAACAATTTCCTGGTTTCCTTCTCTTTCAACATCATCTGCGGCAATATCAGTTTCCCCCCGAATGAACCCATTGAATATTCACTCTCAGATGCTCTGCTGCGTCGCAGCATCTTAGTCTACAATATACTTCCTGTTAAATTTATCCCTGCACCCGTACGCTGACAGCAGATACCGTTTTCCAGAAGCCAATACATTGCATGCACATTAGGCTGTATCTTCTACCAAGTGCAAGAACATCCCCCCCATCCTGTCCCGGGCAGTAAAGCTACACACCAACACCCATTTCTTTCGTTTACCTTGTTAAGATCCTCGTCCGAGTCTTTATGTTTCCGCGAAAAAATAAGCCTTTATAACCACCCTTCTTCTGCTGCCTCAGCTGGGAGAAAGGAAAACACAAGTTGTGCGTCTGAAACGAGGGATTGTGTCTCTCTGTTGGTCTCTGTCAGTTTGCAGACATACCGGTTGTGTCAGAGTCAGGCTGCAGCGGCGGAGGAAGGGAGTCTATTCCTGCAGGACGAGCTGAGAGCATGCAGAGGGAGAGAGAGGGGGAGGAAGGGAGAGGGCACATGATTATAATATGCCCCAAGTGAAGACACTACACAATTTCAAAAGAATAACTATATCTTTTTTATGTTTTTTAATGGAAACAGATCTACCACCTGATTCAAGGGGCGACGTGAGCTGTCATCTCATCACAGCTCTTAATTGATTAGGTTTTAGTTCATTAATGCAGAGATTGTTTTATTTTGTGATGAGTTTAATACATACAAAACACTTGTAAGAAAATCAATGAATCAATGAGAAAAAAAACACTTACAATCAAGCCGAAAACTACAAAAAAATGTCATGATAAAGAGGTTTAAAGACACAGTATTTGATTGTTTTGGCCACTAAGGGGCAGAAGAACACGTATTAAAACACAGTTTTAATAACTTAATCTATATCTTACTGTTACATATGTAGCAGTAAGCGTTGCATATTTACATCACAGACATAAAGATAGATATGTCCAGATGTCAGCGCACGCATCCTTAGTGAACCCAGCTCGATCGCCCCCTGGTGGCTGGGCGCAGTACTCCTCATAAATCCCCTCCCCTACATGTTAGTAGATTTGGACCAAACTAAAAAGTACATTCCAAATATTTTGTTTTTCTCCAAAGATGGCATCACTCATTTTAGGAAGTCTTTATGATGCTAATGTGTTTTCAAATGTTAATTATTCTGAGTCTAATTGTGGTCAAGGTCTCGTGAGTTGATATTTGAATTGAAAGAATTTCCCAGCTACGTACGGAAATAATTATTTAATAGACAAAGGAGTAGGTAGAGTGCAGACCTCCGCCAATGCTAATATGAATAAAGTGTAAATTATAATTTCAATGGATCCGCTGCAAAAACTTAACAGGTTGTATTCAGGCTCATCCATCACCACTCTACGAAAGTTCGGATAGATTTCAGTTACACAGATGCAAGAGAAAAGATTACCTCCATAGTGAAGGTAAAATACAAAACTAAAATATTAGGGTGGCAGAAAGATTCCAAACCATCCTCAGAGTAATAAAGTCCTGACACGCTATTGGCTTTTGGAGCTGCAGCATGATATTGTATAGCTTTATGTTGGCCAACAATTGCCTTCTTATACATCAAACAGAAACAGAGCAACTCAAGCACACAGAGGACAAATATAAACTGGAGAGAACTCTATGTTTACCACTTTAGGCTAACTCTGTTTCCAAGGACGGCCTCTAAAATAAACCTTTCTGCCCGTGCAAATGCTTAAAACGTCCTTGCTTTTTTTCCTCATAGTAACATTGTCACACTTAACAGAAATGGAGGTTGGAGAGCACACATAAGACCAGGGGGAGCTCAAACTGCTGCATCTACCATCAATTAATCAAGACAGAGCAGACTGTGTCCAGTCGACACACTCTGGCACTGGAATCCATCACCTTGTTTATAGCCTTGAATCACTAAGATATCCAATCTCTCATTCTCTCTCTCTTACCTTAGCTGTTCTTCGCTGACTGCTCACAGTCACTACAGCATTACAGTATTGTATAGTACAGTGTGTTTCCCATTTGCCTGTGATTTACAGTCTCCTGACTTTACAGTCAGAAGTACATAGCTACAGTAAAAGATTTTCAAGTCTGAGCATATGGTCATTTGGATTGGAGGACTTGTTATTATCTTAACACTTTTCATTGTCATACGTCTCACAGGACACATCATGCAAGCAGTGGACAATATACCAGGAACATCATGCACCTCAATGTGTTAGTGTCGTATGATGATTCATTCTGTATAATATTTATTCGATGCAGGGTTGCAGGGAGCCAGATCCAATCCCAGCTAACATTGGGCGACAGGCAGGGTTTCCCCCTGGATTGGTCACACGTAAATAACAGTCCTGACATATGGATATAAATAACCATTCACACTCACATTCACCCCTGTGGACAAGTCAGAGTCTGCAATTAACCCAACAGCATGTTTTTGGTCTGTGGGATAAAATCGGAGCACCCGGAGGAAACCAAATTGGAGGAAGTATTCAGTCAGTGCCTTAGCTATTCGGTTCATTGTGACTTTACTGTAGAAAACTATTAAACACAATAAATACAATAAATGTCATTTGGGAACATCACCAGCATTTTAGACCAAAATATGAGCTCTCCTTGGACTTGAGTCATTAAAAACATTTCTAATTAACATCGTGCTGTCACATGACAAAACTGCAGTGTGTTTCTTATTAAAAAATATTTGCATATTCTGGTTTAATATTTTGGGGTCAATACGTATTCATTGAAAATACCTACTTAACGTGCATTAGTGCATTAATGTGAAAATAATTATTTACAGGATGAATGAATAGCATTTAGAATAACAGTATTAAAAGGGTTTGGCTGTTAGCAATCCAGATTTCGCTTGTTACACAGCATACCAAAACATATTTGATCAACAATTTAAAATCATACAAAATGCATCAATTATGTCGTAGTAAGCAGGCGGATGACAATCACCGACAATGAGAAACATGTTTACGGCGCTCTCTGTGGCCATTGTTTCTCCCTGCAGCTGATCTGCTGATGCTGATGCCACGCAACAAAGATGTAACTGAGGTAGAGTATAGTATTATTAGGTACTGAACTCCTGCCTTTTGGCACAGCTGCAGTCAGATGAAAGCCGGATTATGTCACAGGACAGCAACTTAGTGCTGCTGTGCAATTCCTCCAGGCAGGATATAGCAATGGCAGCGAATTAGGTATCTGCATCAGTAGATCCACAGTGAATGGACTTTTGAAATCACGTCAGCTTCCTTTTGAGTGCATTCACCTGCTATTAGTACAACATCAGACCTCAATGAAAACATATGCGTGCTTAAACTATCAGTGATGCTTTCTACATTTTTTTTCCCATAAACATCAGATAAACAAGAACCCTAAAGCCAAGGTTTGTGCATTTCGATGTGTTGTTTGCATTGTTAGTTCACCACCACACATAAAGAATAAGCTCTTTACAGCTGGAAAACAGCCAGCTGTAATGAGCCGATTATTGGGATATACCAGACTTAATGCCACGAGTCCCCTTGAAGCATTGAATTGGCTCCCGTAGAATGAAATACCTGGGACAAGGATGAACCATGTGTGTGCACTGGAAGCCAAAAACTCTTTTGAAGTCACATCAATGAACGCCAGTTGACGAACAAACATTAGGGATTAGAAGCGGACCAAAACTTAACTTAACTTTCCACATCAGATATTTTCAGTTTGTCCCAATATGACACCGTTGTTTGATGGTGGGGGAGTATGCACAATAGGAGGACTCTAAAACAGCTAGAGGTAGCTACATGGAATTTATCCATCAAGGGTTTTTACTATTTACATTTGTACCATTTCCTATTGTGATATGACTAATGTTTTCTGTGACAACATTTTCTATATGGATGATGGCAGTGGGAATGAGCCTGAAATTAATGAATAAGAATATAAAGTCCTTGTTAAACAGGTCAAGTAGAAAAGAGTCGTGACATTTTTTGCCTACGTACTCTATCTCCAGCTCCTTGGGTCGATGCCTGCCCATCAGGTCATGGTGCCTGATGTCAGTGTGTAGCATGCAGCTAACTTACAAGCCGGCCTCGAAGCCATTACAATTTGGGGCAGATTCGTCAACGTAATGAAAAATGTCATTTGTTTTCCATTGGATTTATCAGTGAGTTGCACTCTCCAATTGCATTTCTATTTGCTGATTACCTTTATGCAGTAGCTCCATGGCCTTTTTGTTTACACCAGGGACCAGCTGATCGCTGAAGCTGTCCGGCTGGCTGCCATGGCAACCACAACAACGGACATCTCTGCAGAATTTATGAGAACACCCAGAGGATGCAGAGGAGGAAAGAAACGATAAGGCAAGAGAGCTGGGTCCACGATCTAGAGGAGTACATCCCTCTTCTATTATTATGGGCAATGTGACGTACAAAGGCATAAATAAATAAAAAAGCATAAATCCTTTAAATTAAATCAACAAAAACCACTTGGAAACGGCAGTCATCCACATGCAGTTCCTGGATGTGTGCATTGAGATGATGTTATGAACCCAGACAGGATGGCGTATGGTCTGAAAATCAATACTCACATGCCCTTATCGCGGCCTGAAAAATACTTAATAAGAATCCATTTAGAACTGACGTCTGTTCGGGTGGGTTGTACAACAGATGACTGAGAGTTCTGTCCTTCAAATGAATTCCTTCTCCAGCTGACTGGATGAACACACTTGCTGGGCACAAGAACTTTCTCGGTCTGAATGTGAGTGTAAAAGATATATTTTCTATTTATGTTGTGATTTGTTTGTAATCGAAACTGCAGCTCCTCACTGAATCAGTGTATCTGACCAAATGTGATGTCCCGAGGATGTAGTCACTTGTGGGGATTGACAGTATGCAGAGGCACAGTATTCATATTTTAAAGAACATATTAACATATTAATGATTTAGGTCACATCCCTTCTTTCTGCTCCTGCTTTTGAGCTTTCTGGTACACTGTACTGGGTCATATTCCTCAGTCTGAAGGGCACTGTGGCCTCTGTAATTGTGTGAAGTCAGAGGGGAGGAGTCGTTAGCTTTAGCATTAGTCTGCTGTCCATCATGCTGCACTTTTAAGTTCCCTGGAGAGAGAACATAGAGAGCGAAGGAAGGGAAGAGGCAGAGGGAAGAAGCGAAGGGGGGTAGGCAGCGGAGGCACTGCATGTAATTGTGCGTGTGTGTGTGTGCGTGTGTGTGTGTGTCCGTGTCAATCAACCCATAGAGGACCTCAGAAGTCCCATACAGGGGGAGGTGTATACTGCTGCAATGCGTAAAGCACAGAACAGACAGGCAGACTAGTTGACTGACAGCCTGAGGGAATTTTATTTAATGGTGTTATGAGCTGAATGGCTCACAGAATAGCCGATTATCTAGCTGACTTAATAGACTTTCAAGTGTGCCGCACATCTCTAAATATCATCGTGTTAGTGGACTGGAGTGTCTCTTCACTAAAATATTGTTTTTTATTGATGACACGTCTTGGACATTTGACCTTCAGTGTATAGAACGCAGTACTGGACACTCAGCTGTTTTCACATTTATCTGCTGAAGGAGCTAAGTCTCTCTTTGTTAACCTTAAATATCAGTTCAACACTTCTACATGTGAGAAATAATAATATTTGCACATCCACATTTGTAAGCCAATTATGGGTAATGAATATTTAGTCATAATTCCTTTTACAACGAGGGATTTTCAGGGTATTTTAATTTGTTTTTAAAATATATATATCATGTGTAACTTTACTGGTTGGGACTCCTCCACCTCAAAGCACTAAGTGATAATGGTTCTTGTCACCTACATTTGTGTTGAAACAAATGTGATTTTAATACCTCGAATGGAATCCGCATTCACATGAAACAACAATAAGCTGTCTCAACACATAACTGCATGCTGTCCAAAGATAATTTTAGACTTGAGACAGAGGGTGAAACACACAGTTTACCAGGCGATTTGTGTTCAAATACTCACCTATGATCACAAGCTTTAGTGTTGCTACTTGCTGGAATGCAACAGGGCTCATGTAGCATCCATTTTTGCCTGAGTGAGATCGAGTAGAACTGTGGGTTCTTGGCGATACAGCGACTCCCCTTTTAAGGCACAAACTTGTACATAAACATGTGCATGTCACATATGGATGACACTGTCCAATGGGAAGTAAAGTCATGTCAATTCTAATATTTTCCTAGAATCTCATTTTTAATTTGTTTTTTCAACGTTACTATGAAATTTAAATCGAAAGGTTTTGCAGAGTGACCGTTCTGGTCAATCTTAGCTCCATAGTACCAACAAATAGTGGGACAACAAATACTAAAACAGAGGAACAGAACAGAACTAACAGACAAGACACGTTCGCTTTAACAAATCTTCACAGTGTGTATCATTTATTTTCATTTGTTTTTAGCCTGCCATCCGTTATTTTCGTCCCTTATTGCTTTTTAAAACATCTCATCCATAGCTTTTATTAACCTACACGACACATGTGGGCTTATCATTCGATTAAACATGAAATTCCTCATAATCGTAGGTGGGGGTTTTAAAATCAAGTGTAACACCTGAGATAGCCATATTGTGGTGTCAAGAGATCATTTACTCCCTGAGGTCCAACAGCAGGGCGAAGGAGGACCGAAGGAAGCGGCTCAGTGTGACAACTGGAAACTCTCCATTGTGAGGGGATGATGCTCACATAAGTGTGATTATTACATAAACCTATGGATTTATCCACTTGCCATTTATTATTGGGGCAAAAGAAGAATAGAAGGGTGCAGCACAGCTACAGGCCAGCAGACATTGTGTCATCTCTGAATGACAGAACATGACCGGGACTGCACCTTTAAAGTTCCTGGCTTCACTGTACTCTGGTGGTCCAGTCACTGTCCCTGTTTCAACTGCGGGGTATGAACCGTGTAAATCATCCTGCTGCCTTCACACTCCTCTGTATCCTCCCCTGTACCTGTCTGAAATAGGAATGAAATACTGCAGAAGGCTGGGCCCCCCACTCTTCTGTACAAAAACACTTGGAAAGCATCCAGAGTGGAGTGCATCGTGCCCCAGAAAGCTAGTGCAGTAGTACTGTCACGGAGCAATGCAGGGAAGAGAGGAGGGGAGCAGGACGATACGTGCTGTGTTCACACCCACCACACCACCAAATATGAGAATACAGATAGTGCAGTGGGCAGCAGAGATTTGGATTTCTCTGAGTTTCTCTATAAAACATATTTCAATACTTATACCTATGAATTAATGTAATACCAACGGTATTCTCCTTCTACCTCTCACTGGGTTTGATAAATGCTTTGAAAGCTGTTATCCAAGACCAGAGGAGATAAAACACTTTGTCATTAAGTCTACACCCATCTGAAGGAGAACTAGTGACTCGAATTTAAAACACTCATGGCCAAAGTTAAGGCAGTCAGATGCAATAACTTCCCTGAATGTAACTCAAAATAATAAAAGTTATTTCACTTGATACTATAAAATCATTATATTATAATCATTAGTTCACAACTATCCCTAAATATAACACACCAGTTATAAGTGATGCACCTCAAATGACAACAGGTGGGATTATTGTAAGTAATTTTAAATGTTGTCAAAGAGCAGTGAGTCTGCACACCTGACTCCTTGAATGACTTTGAAATATAAGGTGTGGTTACAACCCTAACAATGAGTATTTTATTTCAGAAACTTACAATTGTTTAGTGGCTCTTTTATGGCTCTGTGAATAAGAGCCATAACTATAAAAAGTCAACACAATGATATCATGACAGTTAGCAGCTAATGTTAGCTGCTTAGGTTAGCTATCTTTCAGAATAAGCCATTAGTCCACTTATTTAATGATTACAGCCTGTGTGGGTTGTGTTGATGTTTTTTTCGTTTCAGTGACTGTGTCAATGTTTTGCTAAAGTACCATGTTCAGTTGACTAATGCAGCTAACTATCTTGACAGTTAGCTGCTAACGTTAGCTCCCAGGTTAGCCTGCCTTCGAAGAGCCGATGATAATCAACTTGTGTAACGTAATTTAGTGGCTTTGCTTTGTGTATTTTTACAGTATTAAAACACGATCCTAGGCCACACGTCAATGTCCAATGACACCTGCTTCCGTACTAAATTGAAAGAATCATTGCTTAACCGAAATGAATGAATTGTATTTAAGCAGATAGTTAATTGTTTTACTTGCAGCTTTGTAGCATCCGAATGAGATATTCTACATTTTAGAACGTTTTGCCTCTGAAGTGATGCCAATGCACATCATTGATACAGGTTGACTCAAATGATCTGCACTTTGATTTCACAAAGGGAAAAACGATTTTGGAAATCAAAATGTGTATGTAATGTAAATATGATGAAGATTTTTTTGTATTATTCGTTTTCTGCCGCACACGGCAGTTTGGCAGCGAGTTGAAACATCCACATTAGCCCTTTTGTCTATTCTATTCTTTTCCTACCTATACATGGAGATATAATAGATAGTACTTGAAAGCACAGGCCTTTTGTGCTTTTTGTAATGTGTTGAAAGCACACTTAAAGCGCTCATCCTGGTATTGTTTGAAGTGATGCAATAACTGGATGGACTGCAGAGCTGAATAGACTTTTGACCTTTTTTAGGTGAGAAAAGCAAGCAAGAAAATGCGGAGGAGCCAGCAATGAGAGCGGTGCAGGAGATATGACCCTCCCCACCCCCAGCTTTAGCTTTAGAGTGCGGACTTGTGTCGGGCCTCTGTGTGTTTGTATATATGTGTGCAGCTATGCGTGTATGAATTTATGTGTGAAGTCTTATGAGAACGCAGGCATCAAAGGGAGATCCAACAAGTGATAAACAGCAGAGAAGAGAGGCTGTGGAGGAAATGTGTTTGTATATGTGCGTATTTGCTGGCTGCTCTGTGAAATAATCCTAATTAATTGCCGAGAGTGTTTGGCTGGAAGTGGTGTGCCTCAAATTAGAAACCCCCTGTTGTCCAACTTGGCAGGATAAGCTGAACTAGCCACATTAGAACCCATGTTCCTTTGAGTCATAATAATGATATGTAAAACATCTTTGCAGAGCGCTTTGCAAAGCTAAATGTTACAAAGCTTTAAATGTTTTAAAAATCTCTTTTCAGGAAATAATCTATCTATCTATCTATCTATCTATCTATCTATCTATCTATCTATCTATCTATCTATCTATCTATCTATCTATCTATCTATCTATCTATCTATCTATCTATCTATGAGATAGGAGGAGACTATATCAGCAGTTCTGAAAGGCTTCAGGTCAGTGTGTGTGTGTGTGTGTGTGTGTGTGTGTGTGTGTGTGTGTGTGTGTGTGTGTGTGTGTGTGTGTGTGTGTGTGTTGTGGTGTGGTGTGTGATTAAATAAGACCTAGGTAATCAATACTGTATG
>CAAKHC010004258.1:0-10502 GCA_901007825.1 Macroramphosus scolopax | reverse complement strand
ATCCCGTACAAAGATTGTAGACATTGAGGATTACAACATAACATTCTTCATTACTTTATTAGATTATTAGATAACTCATTTGGTCACATCCTAGGAGAAGTCAAATCCTGTGGCTGCTTTACAGTTCTGTCCTTCACTGCGTCGCTCTTGATTGTTAGCTTTACCTATACATGGAATTTCAAATGAGCACAGGTAGAACAGATTCACTTCTTGCGATTGATGCAAGACACAAGATGCATTTGCCATTGTAACAATTTTGACAGAAATGTCTTACAATTATCTATTTCAAAAACAAAAAAACTAACAAAGCAAGGGATGGAGGGAATTATTTGGAATGTTGGGCCAATGTGTTTTGACCTCACGAAAAGGCTGCACGGGTACTCAGGCAGTATACTGCTAATCCACTGAAAAGCTTTAACATTCTTTTAGATTTCAGGCCCTTTGTTTTAGTTATGATCCTCTTCATCACTGTCCTTCATTGAAATGCCTTGCATTCCTCCTTCTCTCACTGAGGCAGTGGCTTCTTCCAAGGTCAGGCGATTTCTCACGGTTTCATACATCTTACTGTTTAATGTGGAGTCCAGTACCCCTTGAAGGCGGAAGTCGCGGTACTTTTTCTAAAAAAAAAATGAATGAATACAATCATTAGAAGCAAATCAGTTTCATATGGCAAAGACAATTTAGGAAGTTATATTAACAGATTTGTGAGATGGAGGGTGTTGGCTGGCTTGTCAAGACAACCCTCCTTGGATTGCTTTGGTTCTTTAATATTTCAGGCCTATCTGAAAAGCTGAAACGGGACACTGGGTTATTACAACTGTTAGTATCTTTTCTGACGCTCTTGTTAATTTTTTCTGTGTAGCCGTACTTCTTCCAAGTCACATTCCTATCTTTCACACACCGCTCTGACTTCGTCTCCTGGAGGAGGTCTATTTCCTTCACACTCCACACCAACATCCCCGGGCTCAGTGATGTTGTTCAATCTTTATACCAAATACCTTGGCCATGTGATTTCTTCTCATTGTTTCTCCCTATCCCTGAGACGCCGATGACACTTACAGCTATAACTTTCCTTCCCCCCAATCGGAGACTGATATTGAGGGACGCATCTCTCCTTGCCTCAAAGAAATTAGTTCTTGGATGTCTGCGCACGTCTCACACTCAATGTGGATACAACTGTACTATTCTTTCTACCCAGGAAAGCCTGCCCCCTCCCAGACCTCTCCATACCCATTTGACAACACTCTGCTTCACCCTTGCAGACTAGGTAGAATATTGGGTGGACCGTGGACAACCAGCTGTCCTGCTCTGAATACATAGCAGCGACGACCTACTCCTGCAGGCCCTTTACAACATTCCAAAAATGTGTCAGCTCCTTATAGGGGAGGCCACACAACTTCTGGTCCGGGCACCTGTATATCACATCTGGACTACTGTAATGTCCTCCTAGCCAGGCTGCCTGCCTGCCTCTGCCAGATCCTTACAACACATTCAGAAAGCTGTCTAGTGTTCAATCAGCCCACTTCTCTCATATCCATCCTCTTCTGCAATTACTTCACTGGCTCCCGATCTCTACACGCATCAGGTATAAGACACTGGTTCATGTCTACAGGACAGCACCTTTGAGTACTCCCTCCTTTCTGCAACCTATGGTCAGGTTCCAAACCTGGCTTCATACCTTCCGCTCCTCAACCCTTGCAGGGCGCTTGCATCCTCATCTGCAGTTGGGCTCAAGACTCTTCTGATACTTGGTACCACAATGGTGGAATAAACTCCTCCTTTCTGCCAGTATGTCAGAATCTCTTGCCATCTTCCAATGGAGACTAAAAACACACGTCCTGAGGGTACAACTCGACCCATCATTGAGTAATCCTTCTTAATCTTGACCTAACCTATCGCTTCGACCTTTTAAAACATTGTTTTCAACAAATGCTAGCTGACGAATGCTGTGATGCAAAGTTGCTTTACTATTATTGACAAAATATACAATTGTAAGTCGCTATGGACCAAAGCATCAACTAAATGACAAATGTAAAGTTAAATGTAAACTGAATTACAGTCTCCAGTGTGGCAGCAGAGCGCAGGTGCAGCCCTGAGAACAAAATGAAAAATGACAATCAGCTCTGCAGCATCTGCTTTGTGTGGTTATGGAATAAACAGTGAGTGCACAAATGGTGTCTCTCTTCATTGTTTCTCTCCATACATATACATGCATTATTTAAAAAAAGTATAAATAACGTATAGAGGGTTTTCCCTATTTTAAATGTTATTGTGATCAATTTTTTCAAATTTGAATGATATTCAATTTGCTGTCTCATTATCATTAAAAAATAAAGTTAAAATTACGGGGACCACAGTCATACATTTACAGAAATCCCTATTAATGTGCACCATACTTTTGATTTTTAAATATATATATAAAAAATAAGTAAGTATGTGGTATATATATAGTAGATATAGTAAGTATATGACCTTAAAAGAGGTGAATACTGAGGTACAGGAGCAATAGGAAAATCGTGCAAACTCATGCATATATGAGTACATGCAAAATCATCACATTGCATCAATTAACTTGAAGTGCACTACAATAGTGCACACCTCGACCAAGGTCAATATCCCACCCTCATTATATACTAATGTTGAAACAACCACACGTCTGGATATATTTGCAAAAATCTTGGAAATATGGCAGAATTAGTTCATAAAGGTCCATTTAATATTCCCTGAGAAATATATAGCACCATGTTAACCACCAATCCCTTCCACGATTCTGCTCTGCCCTCCGAAAATTTTGATTTTAAAACCAGTATGTCAACTGATAAAATCACCGTACACATAATTGAAAGATCAGCCAATCTCCTTGGCACACGCCTAACACAACTTCAGTGAAACTGCCAAATCGTTTTGCGTAATCCTGCTAACAGACAAACAGACAGACAAACATGAGCTCCATGGCAGAGAGATGACGGTCTCCTATTATTGATGCTGTAATGCAGTCGTTGAGAGCTAGCTGAGGCTTTGCATCAAATATGAATGCATGTTTTTTATTAACGCTTGAGGATATACTAAGAGTAGTTCATTGTTGCAAATAGTTAGGGAAATTATTTTCACCTTGACCATCCTGATGAGAATCTTCAGCTGATAGACATGCAGCTGCAGGTCCATACGGTCTGTCAGCCATGTTCCTAGAAGGTTCATAGTGCTGGTGTACCATTGCTGTAACAGACCAACACAGAAACCATCATCATGAAACGTGGTAAAGTATTGTTACCTTTGAATAACACACATAGGCAGCATTTCAACTCTCATGCGCACATAAATAAAATGCTAATAATTTGTATTTGCAGTCTATTTGTATTTGTAAACTTAGTCATGATAAAGTTGGTGAGAACAGCATATACAGTATATCATAGTGGTATACTATGATCCTGAATGATCCTGAGTAGATCCTGAATTCCTTGTGGAGCGTTGAGGGAAAGGCCAGAATGAGCTGACAAACAAATCCTTGCAGAACGACGGGCACAGAGCGCCGAGCGGGATTTTGTGTTTGGCAGAGGGATGTACTGAAATTCCCACACAGTTGCCTGAGACCCAAGTTTAGGGAAACTGTTTCTACTCACGTCATGCAGGGCCCCATCAGATAGTGCTATAGGCTTGAGATCTATTTAAGCGTGGACCCCAGGATGATCCAGCAGCCAATGAGGCAACAGTTACTGTGGATCTAATAACGGGGGAGGCTTCCGATACTCTTGGCACATCAATATGTTCTGAGGCTGCTTTGTGTTGACAGACCTCTGGGCACTTGTCAAAGACCAGGAAACAAATCTTTTAGGTGTCAGTTGAGCCTGTTCCTAGCTGTGTTGACTTTGAATAGTACAGTCTCTCTTTATTAATTAACTCATGTTTCTCTCTTGAATGTTTCAATGACAACTTGGGTGTGAGGATTAATGTGTTCTCATTACTTTACATTTCTAACCTTGTGTGTGGAAGAATGCCCCGTTACTACACAGTCAGCTTGTTCTCATCCTTTCGCATCAAATAATGAAAACTGTATACTACTAATGTATGAGACATAGCAGACGTTGACCCATCAGAGTCAATATACGATGCGCTTGGCTCATCAACACACAGCAGAAAACGTTGAATAATGAAGCCGATTGGGGTGGTGGTGTGTCCAACAAACACTGGTCTTTGTGACCATCAAGTCCAGACTGGAAGAGCGAGCACAAAAGACTTGTTTGGCACGGAATCAGTAAAAGGCATCTTTGGAAACTATAGACATATCTCAGTTTGCATTAGCAAGCACTGAGGTACCAAGTAGGTATTGTTCCATTTACACAGGTGTTACTCTCTTCAACCTTGAAATCCTCCCTTTACTCAAATTAGACCAGGCTTGTCTTCGGCAGACTTTGCGAGGCGCAGTGGGAAACGGAGCCGAAAGGCTTCAGATGTTTCTCTGTGGGGCCTTGCTGTTGTCATTCTAATTGATGGATAATGATGAGCACAGGCTGATACTAATAGAAGCCGACTGACTTTCAACATTCAGGGTCAGAGCAGAATGGATGGGGGTCTGAAGAGGAATGGGAATAGAAATGAAGGGGAAAGGAGTAATATTGTTTCTATTTAGGGGACATGAGATGCCAAGGGGCTCATTCATTCAAGTCGTACCCTTTCTGTCTGTTTTCTATCTTATGATTCAAATACTGAGTGCCTTGGTTCAAAACTATTAGATTGATCATCTTAAATTATTGACATGATACGACTGAAGTGTTACTAGAGATTGACTCACGGCATTGAAATTGATCCAGTCGCAGAACACGAAAGGATAAATTGCAGCTTTAACAGACAGCTGAATTGGAAGATTATGTCGATAGTGAGGCATGTCACTTGTATCACTGTGCAGCTTGAGTTGACTGACTGAACTATCTTTCAGGTGTCCTCCAAATGTGCATTAGGTAGGTTAAGCAAAGATGACAAAGTTATGCTCTACCCTTAACTGTAGCTAAAGGGTTGCTGCGACACACACTTCACTGGTCCAATGTTCCTTTGGATGGAGAAAGTTTAGGGGTTAACAACAACCAAAAACATTTTTTAAAATACCCAAAGTAACTTCTTGGATAGATTTAACTACTCTCACTAAATCCTACTCACAATAACAACCAACAGTACTTGGAATTGTTCAGTGCCAGTGATAACCTTGTGGGACACATATTTAACATCTTACTTAGTCTGAGCTATTCGCTTGAGTAAAAGCAGGAAAAATAATCAGAGTGAAACAGAATTAGTTGGTGTTTAAAGACCAAAACCTGCTCAGTGGCACACCAAGACCACTGCTCTGTCGGACCTGCTGGGGCCCAATGAAGAGGAAGAGGGAGCAGGTCAAGCTCAGTGAGTGGAACATGGGTGAAAGAGAAGCTAGCTGTGCCTAGGCAGTGCTGGGGTGAATCAGTGAGGCGACCTGGTGCCAGCATCATCCTATCTGTCACTGTGTGCCTGTGAAGGCTTCAGCGTGGCAGCAGGCCTGTGATCTCGCCCGAGCATAACCCCCCGCCGAGAGGCCAGGCCTGGAGTGACTGACTGGCTGCTCTCCCTCTATCCATCATCCATCTCATTCTTCTGTATACTGTTCACCATTGCCACGCAGCTTTCATCTATAGCCGTTTGTGCAGCAGCCATTTTGTGTCTTGTTCTGCTTTACTCCTCTTCATTTTATGTTACAAAGAGGCTTGACAGTTAGGTCACAAGTCTTCTTACTGCCATGACTGGCATTTTGGAGGTCTGTCAGGGACATCTTGACTACACATCATGCCTGTGATTTTCATCAACTCTTAGATCTTTTTAATGCCAGCACCAGTACCAGTTCCATCATTGAAAAACAAGTGATTGTTGATCCATCAGGAGATGTCTCATGACTGGTTTAAATGCTCACACGCAGAACACGACAACACTTCTCAAAGTCCATTTGAGTCTGGCTGTAGTTTATCAAAATGCTCAAATTAATTCATGATTTGTGTTTTGAGGTAAAATGGACATTTTCAAACATGTTCATAATCATTGCGACTTCATGTCATGATACAGAGTAAAGTTATGTCCAGATCTCTAGATGGACTTTTGTAATAAGCATACCTACAAACTTGTTTGTGACTTTTAATGCTGGTTTCTTACGTCTAATCCAGGGGTCAGCAACCTTTAGGCCTTTTGGCCCCTCCCACAAAATAAAATTCACCTGGAGCCACAAAACCTATTTTACTCTTAAAATGAAGATAATGCAGTTTATAAAGCTTCATATATAGTTAAAGTATATATACACAGTATTCAGAAGCTTATTTCTGTATGTATCTTGTTATTTTTCATTTTTAATCTTTCTTATAATCATATTTTCATTTCCCATTTTTTTGCATCCCCACTGTGAAAGAACTATAAAACAACAAAATCAAACCTGTTGACATTTGTTTGCAGGAGAAAAAACACTTTGTGGCATGTGGACCTACTGTGAAATAAATCAAACATAAAGCTTTAAAGAGAGGAAACATACAAACAGGCCAGTTTGTATTTAATTAGGACTTCAGTCCATCAGTTTGTTGTCGTCCTCGTCTGTTTATTCAAAAACAAGTCACAGAATCAACCATCAGCCTGAACACGAAGCACCACAGCTCCATCAGCTCCACCAGCTCCACCAGCTCCATCAGCTCCATCAGCTCCACCAGCTCCATCACAGCTCCATCACAGCTCCATCAGCTCCACCAGCTCCACCAGCTCCACCAGCTCCATCAGCTCCATCACAGCTCCATCAGCTCCATCAGCTCCATCAGATCCATCAGCTCCATCAGCTCCATCAGCTCCATCAGCTCCATCAGCTCCATCAGCTCCATCAGCTCCATCAGCTCCATCAGCTCCACCAGCTCCACCAGCTCCATCAGCTCCATCAGCTCCACCAGCTCCATCAGCTCCATCACAGCTCCATCAGCTCCATCACAGCTCCATCAGCTCCATCAGCTCCATCAGCTCCACATCAGATCCATCAGCTCCATCAGATCCATCAGCTCCATCAGCTCCATCAGATCCATCAGATCCATCAGCTCCATCAGCTCCATCAGCTCCATCAGCTCCATCAGCTCCATCAGCTCCATCAGATCCATCAGCTCCATCAGATCCATCAGCTCCATCAGCTCCATCAGCTCCATCAGCTCCATCAGCTCCATCAGCTCCATCAGCTCCATCAGCTCCATCAGCTCCATCAGCTCCATCAGCTCCATCAGATCCATCAGCTCCATCAGATCCATCAGATCCATCAGCTCCATCAGCTCCATCAGCTCCATCAGCTCAGGTTCTACAGTACCAGCTGTTGAATGATGTTCTCAGCTGCTCCATGTGGTTTGTGTCTGAACGTCCCTGCTGAGCTTCTCTACATCGGCTGTGAGACTCTGAGCTTCACTCAGGACTGCCGGCTGTCGTCTGTCAGGTCCACAGATGTTTGGATCTCCTGTACTTCATGGTGAGTTGGAGACTCTATAAAGTCTCTGTGCTCTGCTCAGCTTCCAGCAGCAGGTCAGAAATCACTCGTTTTCTTCCATCTGCTTTCATCAAATGCAGTTTGTTGTTCTGGAAATGTCTTTCAACATGATATTTTTGGTTGTTTGCTAAGTTCTCTCCACATATGAAACATCCAGGTCAGCCTGAGTCGTTAGTGGTGAGAGCAGATGAATCTGTCCAGGCTGATTAAACTCTATTGTCCTCCGAGACCTTTCTTTATCCACGGTTAGTTTACCGGGTCAGAACATCCGGACCAGTCACCTGCAGACGGCCGGGAGAGACGCCGGGCTGGGACGGATATTTAAGATGACCAAATAGTAAACAGGTTTTTTTTTAATTCAGTTTCACAGGATCACATCAATCTCCAAAATAAGAGGTGTTCCCTTTGGAAGAAGAAATAAACATAAAATAGAAATAGATGATATTTATTTCCTTTTTTCAAAGCTCCAGGGAGCCGCTGCAGAGCGGCCGACGGGCCGCGGGTTTGGTCACAATGAACATCAATATATGAGGCACACAGGCTGAAACCTGAGACCATCATGCATGTTGCCTGTCTCCTGAAGTTGTTGATTTGGAGAGGAATGTGTCAACATGTGAGTTGACACAAAATGTCTTACTACTCCAGCTTTGGTCAATAGAATACGTATGAAAAGTTGCAGCTGGTAAGAAATTTACGAGAGCGGAGCACCAATGTCCAAGTGCAGGTCAGAGCTCAAGAAGATGACACTCCCTGTAGACCCAAAGTTCTACCCTCGGTGGTATGGAGAGGAAGGGAAGGAGATTTAGGAAAAAGTAGGTCTGAAACACTTGTGCCATAACGTCACGTGTGCGCAACTTTGTGTTGTATAATGCCACCGCGATAAAGAGACATGTTCGTTACAACACGTAAAGTTGGTGCAGATGTTCTGACGTTTGTATGTTTATGTGACAGAGATGATAATTATGGATATCCAGGGAGCAATTATGTGCAAAAGAAACATATCCACAGCCTAGTGAGACTTCTCTCTGTAGAAAAGACTATTGTTAGTGCGTTGGCAATCAGAACCCAGATATGATGGAACCCACACAATATATCATGATGATAATGCAATAATACTTTGCAATAAAAATGTTAACCTTTGAACTTCTGAGTGTACTTTTTACGTGGCTATTTCACAGGTTTTCTTCTTTTTAGTTTCTTATCCTTCCTGCTTTCAATCCAAACAGAAAGACTGGTTATTTATTTTGCCCCATTTGCCTCGTCCACTCCAAATGGTGCTTTTACACAATTTTCGGAGCAAAGTTATTACCCAGCACAAAAATCTTCCACCCAGTTACGTCTATTTTAAAATAGCTACATGTAAGGCCATAGTTTCAGTTCCAGAACGCCCCAAACAAGGCTGAGGACGTTTAGTTTGGTTTTAGTGTCCACATGTTGATGAAGACAGTTTGACACTTGCAGAGCTTGTCAAATGAACAGTGATGGCTCCTCTTCTTTTTGCTTTTTGGCTGGAAGTAACAAAAGAAAATCATCAGAACAGACAAATTCACCCAAGCTCTCTTTTTAGGCTGTGTGGGGATCAGCAGGGGGCTAGCGCCTGCTGACAGCCAAAACAAGTGTAATATGGCTCTGAATACATAATGCCATCACCCGACAGGGATCAAACCTGTGACATTCTAACGAGTTCAATCTGAAGAAACCAGTGCATCTGTGTGTGTGTTGTCACCTTGTGACATGCTGATGTACCCCTACCTATACACAGGCGACAAGCATCACACACACACACAAATCATAAACACACACACACACACAAACACACCTAAACACGCACACACACAAATCATAAACACACACACACAAACACACACAAACACACACACACCTAAACACACACAAACACACAAATCATAAACACACACACACACCTAAACACACACAAACACACAAATCATAAACACACACACAAAACACACAAAACATAAACACACACACACAAACACACACACAACTTAACACACACACACAAATCATAAACACACATACACCTAAACAGACACACACACACGTACAAACACACACAACATAAACACACACACACACACAAACACACACACCTAAACACGCAAACACACACAAATCATAAACACACACACAAACACACACACACCTAAATACACACACAAAACATAAACACACACACACAAACACACACACACAAACACACACACACACACACCACACACACACACACACCTAAAAACACACACACACACACACACACACACACACACACACACACACACACACACCTAAACACACAAACACACACAAAACACAAACACACACACAAACACACACACACCTAAATACACACACAAAACATAAACACACACACACAAACACACACACACAAACACACACACACCTAAACAAACACACAAAACATAAACACACACAAAACATAAACACACACACAAACACACACACACAAAACATACACACACACAAAACATAAACACACACAAATCATAAACACACACACCTAAATAGACACACACACACGTACAAACACACACACATAAACACACACACACCTAAACACGCACACACACACACACATGCACACACACACACACACACACAAACACACCCAAACACACACACACACAAATCATAAACACACACACACAAACACACACAAACACACACACACCTAAACACACACAAACACACAAATCATAAACACACACACACACCTAAACACACACAAACACACAAATCATAAACACACACACAAAACACACAAAACATAAACACACACACACAAACACACACACAACTTAACACACACACACAAATCATAAACACACATACACCTAAACAGACACACACACACGCACACACACACACACACAGATAGGGAGGTGCATGATGTGCTTGACTTCATAAAAACAAACATACATTAGAACTGAGGGGTTTGATCATGCCG
>CAAKHC010004257.1:75413-90778 GCA_901007825.1 Macroramphosus scolopax | reverse complement strand
CAAGTGGATTTGTGTGGATGTTTATACTTATTGTGTGTGTGTTAGTTTTTTGTCATGTGATCAAAGATGTCAGACATGTCTGAGGACTTCTTCCCTCCTGTGTCAGAACGAGTCTGATGATGCTCTCAAACCAATAAATCTGCCTGATGTCTTTTTCAGATGCTGACGGGTTGGAGACGGTCGACAGTTCCCGGGAGTTAAACATGGAGCGAGAGGGCTCGTTGAGGAGGTAGGAAGGAACACACACACACACACACACACACACACACACGCACACACTCACACACACACACACCTCAGCTAGTAAAACACTCAAATACTGTTTCTGTCTGTTGTCCGTGTCCTCTGGGACACAAAGGTGAAACACACACACACACACACACAGACTCCCACACATTCCTCAGTGACCTCATTCATTCTTTCCCATCATCCTCCTTTGTCTGTTAATTAGACCGCAGCTTTTTCGTGACTCTTCTAGTTTCAGTCCGTGTTGTGAGATCTGCTCAGGCTTCTGTTTCCAACTCTCAGTATCTTGTGTGTCGTCCATTCTGGTGGGAAACCTTTGGACTGACATGCCTGGACGCTGAGTGGCACGAGATACACTCCATCTTTTCTCACCGCACTTCGACATAAGACCGCACACACGTGTGTGTGTGTGTGTGTGTTATTGTAGGTGTGTGTCGGAGCGCCGGGCTCCTGTTTCCCCCACTGACCTATTTATGTGGAGTTCTGCTAAGATCCAGGTTGACAGACGGACAGGCCCATAACACACACACACACACACACACACACACACACACACACACACACACACACACACACACACACACACTTTCTCTCCTCTTCGCTGCCGTATTCATTTAAATGCCTCCACTTATCCAGCATGTCTCTTTTCTTCCTCCACTTCCTCCTCTTGTGTTTCTCTCTCTGTCTTTGTGTCCTTATTCATTTAAATTCTAATGTAGTTGAATTCCAAACATGCTGACAAGGAGAAGCAGAGTAAAGAATTAAACCACGGATGACAGGAAATAACTGGACATGATTAATAGATAAATATCAATTAGTGTTCGGTGAACGGATGAACGTGTAATAACGTCTCCAACACAGCTTGTGTCTGTGCGGCCGGAGGAGGCGGACATTTGTGTCACTTCTAAATTCTTCCCCTCCCTCTTGGCAGCTCTTGAACCTCAAAGGGCTCCTTTGTTCGCCGGGCACAAAAGCTCACATGGTCACACGGCCACCGACTGGCACAGCCTGGCAAAGGGAGGGAGGTGGAGGGAGAGTAGAGGGAGAGGGTTCAGGTGGGACGACTTGAGGAGGAGTGGAGGGGAGAGGGATGATGAAGATGGCGGGCTTGAGACCCATGTGGACAAAGAAGGCGTCTTTTTATCTTTTCAATTTCTTTCATCCGTCTCCTGTTGTGATCACACACACACACACACTCGTGGAGTGCAGGCACGTGGGACCTTTTCAGTTCCTAGAGTGAGTGTGTGAGAACAGAAACTTCTGGTTTGTTGAATGAATTATTTTTGAAGAGTTCTTGGATTTGTTTTGTATAACAGACACGATCCAGTCAAATAACAAGGCCTGAAACTGATTAATATTATTGATTCATCTGGAGATTTGAACTGACATGTTGGCAGATTTATAAGATATCAGAAAATAGTAGAAGGCATGCAGATTTCCCAGCATGCAATGCGAGACATTGATATGAAGTTTCTGTTGATGTGTCGCCCCCTGCTGGTTTTCAGTGAGAAATATGAAGTGATAGCTCGTTCCAGTTAGCTACAGGTTGTCCCTTTAATTTATACCTTAACAATATACATCACACTTAACTTAACCTTAATTCTGAGCTAAATCTAAGCAGGTTTCTGTGTTTGAGGACAGTCTCAGGCTGTACCCGCGTCTCTGCTCAACATCAGCTTGTGTAAACATTGACAGACGGGTAATAAAAAGTAATTGTCCATCCATTATTGCTCATGTTGCCTGCCATTAAAATCAGGGAGGTTTTTGTTTGTGCAACGATTTATTTTTCTTGGGTTTTCAGTGTGAGCTCATTATTATCGCTCTCTTTCTTCCTCTTGGATTTCGAGGAGCCTCCACAGCAAGCTGAGGCTGGGCAGCGGCTCGTCCTCCAGTTTGACCGACCTCTCGCAGACCAAAAGCCCCGGCGGGGGCGGAGGGGAGAAGGGCGGACTGTCCGGGGGCCTGACGGAGGAGTGCAGCAGGGACAAAGGGACCCAGCAGAGGAGGGCCGGGGCCAACGCCACCTGGAACAGGTCGGAACTGTACATACGCACACACACACACATCAGGGACAAACAGCTGTATAGGCGCCGTTATTCACGCTATGAATAGGAACATACACAAACATGCATGTACGCATCAACTCCTTCTTCCTCTCCTCCCCTCAGGTTCTACATCTATCACTCTTTATCTCCATCCAACCCACTTTTCTTTCATCTCATTCTGCCTCATGCATTCTTTGGTTATTTAAAACTGCAGTTATCGGAGAGCTGGAGGTCTTTCACATGTGCTTGTGTGTGCTGTATGGGTGCATATAGCATCTTCAGTGGTATAGCAGTGCTTTTCCCTGGAGGGTGTATCTGCTGCATCTTTATTGAGCTGCACGTTATTCTCCTTTGATAAGCCCATTAAATGCTTCTTATCTTTGTGTTTCTCCTCAGCATTCACAACGCAGTCATCTCGGTGTTCCAGAGGAAGGAACTGGGAGACAACGAGCTCTACACTTTGAATGAAGGTGTCAGGTGAGCTCTCTTATACTCGCCTGGAGTTTCGGACTCCTCGCGTCTCGAGTTTAAGCTTGTTTTGCATTTAAGGGGGGAAATGAACCCAAATTACAGTGTTCATCGTGCTGCCGTGACGGATTTCTCACACAGTCTCCTGCTCCCGTAAACACACAATGACGGCTTCAGCGCTCTATATTTAGTCTTTACTGGACGGTTAATTTTAGTCACAGCTGCATCCCAGGTTTTGTTTTTCTGCCTGGAACTGTCCAGTGTGTCGAGCTCAGAATCAGAATCACATCATGAGATGTAGGCGATACCTAATACGTACTACACACACATGCCTTGGTCATCCTGGAGCGTGCAACCACTCCAACATGGCCTGAGGTTCTATAAGAACTCGAGCCGATCCTCTGAAATGAACATAAAAGGTCCATTTATAACAGGCGTTCTGTAAAGATAACGTACACTATTCACCCAACGATGTGACCTATAAAGATTAAATGTCAAATACCCTCTTCCTGTAATAACAGCAGCTGAGATATGCTAATCTGCGGTATCTGTTTATCAGAGGGAAATCCTGTTATTGAAATGTTCAGACCTTTGTTTGCAGCGTGAGCAACATCTTTCTCTCATTTCCTGAATCCGCTGCTGTTTAAACAACTGCAGCTCGCATGACAGCTGATCACTCCCGGGTGATGTCGAGGAGGTTTTACCGACGTGTGTGTGTGTGTGTGTGTCGCTGTGTGTCGTCCGTGGATGCGCTCACACGACGGCCTTTGTGTGTTTTGCAGGCAGCTGCTGAAGACGGAGCTGGGCTCCTTCTTCACCGAGTACCTGCAGAACCAGCTGCTCACTAAAGGCATGGTCATACTGAGGGACAAGATCCGCTTCTATGAAGGTACCAACACATTATATGATGCCTAATTAAGTCCCTTAACAATAACTCACAGTGCTTCAGTGCAGGATGACCTCAGAGTCTGTGAGTCATTAAACTGGAAATCACAGATGAATGCAAAGACTTTAATCTCGATGTCGCACCAGCCTGCCGAGGAAAAAATAATAATTGACTAAAATTCCAGATGCCAAGTTAACCCCTGAACTATCAGCTTGGACTGTAGGAACACGCCGGGCCTTCACTCCTGCGGAGAGGCACTTATCTGTGCACACACTCCAACCCGGAGTGGACTAGTGAGGAGGAGATGTGAGAGTAACAGATGCTTGTTTACTCCCTGTTGTGGTGAATGAGTGACCTCGTCAGACAGGAAGCGATGCCGTCCCTCAATTACATCCAGTCTGAGACGTTGAAGCGAAGGAGCTGTGATACATTCAGAGGACCATTGTTCTGCTTTAAAGTGTGTTTGCACGTGTCCGTAGAATAACAGCTGCAGGACATGAAGCATGTGAAGTTCTCAGGACCGGCGTTACCAGTTGACTGGACACAGATCGCAACAACAAAAAATATTTACAAAAAAAGTGGAATTTTCAAAATAAGAGTCTTTTATCTGACGAGAAGTTAAACTGAATGAAGTTTCAATCGCAGCAGTTCTAAGAAACAACACATGACATGACTTTATAATCCTCTTCTGTTTGGGTGGTTGTTCTCTTGACTCGTGTGTGTGTTAAAGGTCAGAAGCTGTTGGACTCTCTGGCCGACACATGGGACTTCTTCTTCTGTGACGTTTTGTCCATGCTGCAGGCGATCTTCTATCCTGTGCAGGTACAAATACACACAAATACTTCCTTCGCACAACCCGAGCGCTGTGAAATGTGTCAATGTGTGTGTGTGTGTGTGCAGGGGAAGGAGCCTTCGGTGCGTCAGCTGGCGCTGCTCCACTTCAGGACAATCATCACCCTCAATCTGAAGCTGGACGAGGCTCTGTGTCGACCCCGAGCCAGAGTCCCACCGTCTATCATACAGATGCTGCTAATACTACAGGTGCACACACACACACACACACAAACATCCTCTCTGTGTTTCATTTGTACTGTTATATCCACACACACAGCATCCGCAGACCAACATCCATGACTGCTGTGCGATGAGGGGGGAGGGTGAATGACAACAGATGGGGACGGAGGATCAGAGGATAAAGATAGCGGTTGATATTTGTTCTTGAGAAGGACTCTCACAGGAAGTTAACACAGTTCTTCCCATGACCAGGGAGGACCCTCTGCACCCGGACTATGTCTGGTAGAATGTTTATGTCAGTGTGTGTGAATAGACAGGATGTAACGTATGACCAATACTGCAACCAGCCACCAGGGGGAGATGGAGCTCTTCTGGCTTTAGTTTTCAGGAGCTCTCACGGTGTCCATTCAACTGAGAAACTACAGAGTTCAAATCATATTTCTGAACACACGGACACATCCGGTGATTAATTGTGACAAGGTTTGGGATTCACGGCATGAACGGGGTCGGTGCTCTGTTCCTCAGGAGGGAGAAGACAGGACGTCCTGTTTCTGACCGCAAAAGTTAAAGTGTCTGAGAGGAGATCAGAGTAGTCGAGTGCAGCCAGGTGATCATCCGGATGAATGGCTCACAACCACAGCTTGTCTGGTGTGAACTGTTGAGCAACATGAAGAACTTCCTGTGGAGCAGAAGAAAAGCTGTTCAACTCAGCACAAGAGGAGAAAAAGATGCTTTGATGTGTTTCAGCAGGGGAACAAGAACAATTTGCATTTCCGCGTTTCTTCAAGAACCTAGTGGGGTAGATTCAATACAGTATATTCAACACTAGAGAAACCAATCAAAGACTACTGGATCATCTGATCTCACCTGCCATCACGTCAGCTGTCAGACAGTCCTCTAAAAACACTGAATATCCCTTTAGGGTTTTGGTATTCTGGTCAAAGGTCGGACGTGGATCAGAGACTGGATACAAGTAGCCGTAAAGTGCCCTCCAGTGTGTGTGAGTGTGTCTTTGGACGTCATTGTAGTGACTCACTGAGCCAAAGCTGCTGCTTCCAGACAGCAGAAGAGTTTCACTCAGATTACTGCAGATACGTACAAACCTTTGATTTGACTTCATTCTGCATCCGGTTATATTTACCTTCAGCTCTGCACATCTTCCGTAGGAAATCCACAAATGCAGCTACAGCACCACACACACGTCTCGACATCGACCACAAGGACATTTATACACTCGTAATAATGAACCAAGCAACACTAACAACCACTAATATACGGGACGACGATAGAATCAAAGACGTGACAGCAGTAAGACAGAAACAAGGCGGTGAAGGAACACGGGTGAATGTGAGACATAAAACATTCGCTGTGTGTTTCATCTGTTAGTAATTTCCCCCCTCGTTCCGTTGAGACGCCGCGACGCCGATTCCTCCGCGTTCTGTTTATGTGGTTTGCTAATGTGATGTGGTTTTGATGCATTTGGCTCAATGATTCAGAGTATTGAAACTCGGTTGATCTCTGCTTTGATGGCCTCTGAATGAGGTCCATGTGTGTCATGACCCATCTGTGAGACATCAGGCTCTAAAAAACAAAGTTATTACGGCGTGAGATTTTCTTTTTAAAATCAGGTCCTGCAGGACATGAAGAAGCTGTCTTGTTCCTCTTCCTGCAGGGAGTCCACGAGTCCAAAGGTGTGACGGACGACTACTTGCGTCTGGAGTCTCTCATTGAGAAGGTGGTCTCTCCTTACCTCGGGACGAATGGGTTGTATTCCAGAGACGGATCGTCATACATGCACTGCTCCTCATGCCTGTTAGGTAGGTGCTGGATGTGTACCCAATGATCCCATGTGTCTTCTTGTGGTTATATTTCTCTCTCATTAATCTCTGTAGAAAAGCGGTTGCAGAACTCCTGGCCCTCCAAACCAGGCACCCCCCCTGTCGTCAAGAACCCGGTGGTACGCTCCAAGAGCTACAACGTCCCCATGCTGACCCCCGTCGTGGAGTACGACGTGGACTCGTCTGCGGGAGGAAGTGTTGGTATCCGACGCCACTCTGTGTGTGAGATGACCTCCTGCGTGGAGGAGAGCAGCTCTGTGGGTGAATCCACCTCCAGTGCCACCAACAACACCAGCAAGTCCAGCCTCTCCACCCACTCGCCAGCTTCCACAGCCTCCGCTGCACTTTCAGGTACAACTACACTGGAAACAATAGAGTCAAGTGTAACATACAAGATGGATCACCAGATTTTAACTCCACCTCTCCTCCATGCAGACACTGTGACCTCCAGCCAGCACCCCGGACCCCGAGACACTGACAGTCCAGAAGGGCCCCACCCCTTCCAGTCGCAGCATCACTCCCCCTGCATCCTCCCCGAACCCTCCCCAGGCGAGGACACACACTGCACAGACTCCTTGGTGTCCGACTCCCCTTTGTCGTCCAGAGTTCTGGCTCAGGACACGAGCTCCGGTCCCAGTCCGTCGTCCAGTCCGGAGATAATGATGGACGACGCGCTGGAATCTTTGGACTCGGAGCCGGAGCATGACGGCATCTTTCTGGACTTCACACGGTCGACACACAGCCTGGACAGCAGCAGGCAGAGCGTGGCATGACACACACACACACACACACACACACATGAAAGGACATACACACATTCATACGGGACGTTTGCACAACACACGACATTCCTCAAACCGTCTTTGTTTTCTTGATGTAGTCAACATGATTTACAGTAGATTACATTTGGCTTATTTACACATGTTGGCTGTGAACTGGCTAATTTGGGAAGCCGGTGTCACACCTCTCACCAGCCTTACACATCAAGGTCTGATGGAAATGAATGAATAGTAGTCGTGTCGCAGGTTTGGTTCTTTTTAAACAATCCTGTCATGGATGAAAACTAGTTTCAGTGGTGATACAGATATTTTTGCATTCATGAACTGGGCTATTGAAAATATTCTGCTGTCAGATTCAAACTTTTAACATTAAAATGTAAAAAAGAAAATCTGACTTCAATGTTTATTGAACCTCGACATATTGTGTTGATTTATTATTCAAATTTGAATTGTTTTCTCTTTGACCCTCATCGAACTGAAGTCCAAACCAGGTGACTTCATGTTCTCTCCCCTTCGCGGTGTATCTGCCACTGGAAGATATTAACTGACTCAGTTGAATTTACTTTGCAAACACTGCCACCTTGTGGAAGGTGCAGCTCTGCCTTTTAAAGTTAGGAGATGCGAAACACTAAAATCATGAGAATAATTGAAAGGGAAAGAAGGAAGTTTGTGAAGATAAAACCACAACATGACAGTTAATAAATATGTGGATGTAAAGTGAGCCGTCACCAGGTGTTTAAATAATAGACACAAGCACTGATAAGTGATGTACACTAACATTTATTGTATTACACTGTACATCACAGGAGGACGAGAAGCGCGGCCGATAAGATATTTGAAATCTGTTCATGTGTACAAGTCGATATTTGATATAATGAATTAAAAACAGCTTTTTTTTTGTAAATCTCAGGACCATTTAAGTTTACATGATTTCTCCTATCGATCACCTCTAAAACATTATTTCCTCAGAGCCTGACAGGAGAAGTGCCTTACAACCACATGGTCATTTATTCCAGCGTCTTTGGCTCCAGAAGGATCACTCGTCTAACATACTGCTGCCTGTAAAGCAGAATCATAACATCCCAATATCTTGTATACGTATCATATAACTGTTTAATGTTAAAACCTCCAGTAATGAAATCAAACAGCTTCTCACCACCCGAGATATCAAAGTGGAAAACTTTCAAATTCTACAAATAGAACCTTCTAAATGAGACGTTCACCTTTGTCTTTAACAACAATGACGTTTGGGGGCGGAGCCAGATTGGATTTACTGCTCGTCTATTACACAACCAAACATAAAAAAAACAGTAACGTATTTGAAAGTCCAGCTCTACAATGATCATAAGAAACGAGCAAATGTATAATTCAAATTACATTCAATGGAAACTCGGTGACATGACTGATGTGTAAACTGTTCACCCTGTTTGTTCTTTGTTAGTCACAACCGAGCTACGACGCAACGTCGTGCTGTTTTCTGTTCTTACATTCAGGTCATTTAAACGGTTTGAGATGCCACCTTGTAAATGAAAAGCAAAGAGAAAACAAAACTCTGTTATAGTTTCAGAAAATCAAAAAGAAAACGTCTGAAGCCGGAACGATGCACGAGATCTGCGGCAGCATGAGGTTGAACCCAGCTCAACTTCTGCCTGCAGAGGAAACGTCAAGAACAGAGTTTCCTCTTGTATTTCATGTATTCTTTTCTATCTACAACACTTTGATACTTCCTGTAACGCAGCACTTGCCTGCACTCGTCACTGAAAATATAAATACAGTCCAGCTTGATAGTGATGGTTCAGGGTTCAGCCTGACATTACTCCCCATGTCAGACACTGACAGTTTTAACATCACATCTCAAGAGCGGTGGTTACCATAGTAACATGCCCCATTATAATACACTATTCATGTACTGATTCCTTAATGTTTTCAATCCGGAGAGGACCCCTGCGGGCCATTTAGCTTTCTGCCAACTCATGACGATTACGTTGTATCCTCCAACAGCCGCATCTCCTCATGGCTGAATGGTTTCTGAATCAATATGCCGACCACATCAGCTCTTAAATGAATGTGCACAACACAAAACTGCTGATCACTTACATACAACAGTGCGGACAGTCGTCTTAAAACATCTGAAATGAGAAACAAACCTGCAGTGTGAACAAAACCTGTGAATAGTTTTTTTTCTGTTTTTCTTGTGCTTATTTGTCTGTTTTAACATTGATAACGTTTGAATTCTCTTTTCAAATGCCTAATGCATGTTTTTCATGTGCCAATATCCTTAAAGAACATATTGTTTTTGGCTAACGTTTACAAAATCACTGTCACGTCACAGCTCATGAAGGTGATTCTGCCCACTGGGACGATGACAGTTCAGAATGTAAACAGTATGACAGAACATTTAGTCTATTTCCTGTTGCGATTAGCTAAATATACATCTCAAACAAAACGTTCTGCATTTCATTTTGCAGACACTGATCTAGATCAGCCTACTAAACGCCAGAGATCAATCGAAGACGTCTCCTTCTCGTGGAGCGATAAGACGAGACTCTCCGTGGTGCAGGGTGAAGAAGGACCCTGGTTTCAGTCCTTTCTGTTCCAGGGCGTCTTTGAGACGAAGAGGGGGCTCCAGGTAGTGCTGGGTGAAGGACAGACAGGGGGACAAAAGAGAGAGAGGAAGGGCAATTGTCACATGAGCATCACCATTACTGGGGTTATAAAAGGTCAACTTAAGCTCGATGCAGCATGTTTTTTTACAGTTTACTGTGAGCTTTTGTCAGCTCTCCAAGCGCAGCTGGGAGCCAGTGCAGCTTATCAAACAAAGAAACCTTTGTTTGGTTTGTGTTACCATAACAGGACTGTGTCAGAATGCTTTACCTCCATAACACTTTCTGGCTGCTGTGATGTATTGCAGAGGCCAGCAAGCTAAGTAATGAAATACTAATGACCTCGGTTTTAAACAACTTTCCAGACTGCTCAGACAAACATTTCAGAGAAATGTCGGTGTGCTAATACATCGCAATTTCCTTGATCTTGTCCTGCATAACCGCCCACACATATACTTCGGATGCACCCCCTACCTCATAGGCGAGGGCAAAGGTTCCCCAGTGAATGGCCACAGAGTGTTTGGCCTGAAGGTCTACGTGAATCTGCACAGCCTCCTCTGGGTCTACATGCTGCCCCTTCATCACATCCCTGCAAAAACAAACAGTTTTCCAGTATTCTTACATGTCTGTATCCATTCTTGTAAATTATAAATGATATACAGTATCAGTGTGTGAGATTGTTAGCAGCTTGGCACCTTGCACAGCAGTTTCTGACTGATTTGTGAAGCCCTTCGAGTACCGCTAAGGTAGAAAAGATGCTACATAAATGCAGTTTACCTCGGTAGATAGGCGCCAATAGGAATGGCAGCGAGGTCAAACGGTCCAAAGCGTTGCCCTATCTCCTTGAAAGACGAGCAGTAGCCCGTATCGCCGGCGAAGAAGAATCGATGTTCTGGACCTAAAACAGACCAGCTGCCCCACAAAGTCTGAGAGGAAACGAGGATAGACAACACGTTATTACAGAATCTGCTTTGAATGCATTTATAGCACGAAAAATCGTGTTAGGAGGCAGGTTGGAATGGTGGATGAGACCATCAAACATGAAAGTTTTATCAACATACTTGATTAAATTAATGCATTAAAAAGGTTGAAAATTGTTACTGATGCGAATAAGTAAATACACTGTTATCGTCCAGTGCGGTGCGTTTGCTCCAGTGCTGAGAGGGTGTGCAGACAAATGTGACATCATCGTGACCAGGGACACAGTTCTCCTCCCACCAGTCCAGCTCCATCACGTTCTCACAGCCCACCTTCACCAGCCAGTCCATCAAACCCAGGGGCACGAACCTATGAAACATTTATTTAATAAGGGACGTGTATTTGGTTTCTACTTCACGTCCGCTATTTTTCAATCCATCACACGTACCAGCGTAGCTCCCCTCCAAAGCGTGTGTTAAGACTCGCCACAGTTCCGGCATCCAGGTGATCATAATGAGAATGACTGATGACAACAGCGTCGATCCGAGGCAACTGCGGAATCAAACAGATGTGTGAGGGCATCAGGCCAAGAAACAAAGTCTTTTTAAAGAGAAATTATTTAAAATAATAAAAACTAAAAAATACCAAACCTGTTCCACAGTGCAGGGGGGCCCTCTGTACCTTTTGGGCCCCACGAACTGGAACGGTGAGGCCCTCTGGCTGAACATCGGGTCTGTCAGAATGTTCAACCCGTCCATCTCAACCAGAACAGTGGCGTGACCCAGCCAGGTGACTCTAAGGCCGGGACCAGACCCTGAACACTCAGGGTTCTGGACAAAGTATGGTTCCACAACTGGGAGTTCACTGTCGAGTGCCTGGAGGAACATACAGGGGAACAACAGAAGGTGGTTCACAGTGGTGATGAAAGGAGCAGTAAGAGCTAATAAGAGCAGGATGTTACAGACTCTCTACTCACCTCTTTACTATTTGGTACATTGCTGTGATTCTTATCCAACAGCAGGAATCTGAGCAGGGTGGAGTAGGAAGGGAACCGCCACGTGGTCCAGGGGTTGGTCCAGCGGCCATGTTTGTCTTGACAAGACTTTGTCACTTCTTCCTGCAAAATATGGTTATATCATAACAGTTTATCAGGATTGTAAAGGTCTACCTTTTGATAACAGCTGAACAACACTGCCCCCTCATTGTGGGTTCAGCTACAGAATGGTGGGGTGGAGTAATGGTGCAACATTCCCACCTTCAACAAGCTGTAGAAGCTGTGTGTGAAGGGTGGCAGGTTTTTACCTCGAGCCGGTAATCCAGGCGGAAGCTTTTACGGGAGGAGCGAGAGGAGCTGCTCTTCCTATGGGTTTGAGGCTGAGGATCCCCTTCTCCACCCTCAGCCCCTCTCAGCACATCCTGGAACCCACATGAAAACACAAACACTGTTGTAGTCGCTTTACAATCAACAAGCAAACATCCCTTTAAGCTCATTCGTATCTGTTGCTGACTGTCACTCACTAACAGCTTATAATTAACCATCCACGATCTTGTTAACACATAAGACTCTGTGAGTAACAACCCACATTACCTCCACCAAGTCTTCTCTCTCCTCCAGCGCCGCTCTGCCTGAAGATGATGGCTTTTCCATGGGCTCACCACATCTAGCATGGAAGCAAACAAATGTTTAACTCTTAAAGAAATAAAGCAGTGCTTCACAACCATGAATAACACTGATTACTACAGTTGTGTAAATTGCTTTCCCTCAAGCAATCAGGCGTTATCGTGTTGAACTCAACTGCACAAAGAAGCTGCGGAGCACGGACAGTTTTTACATATCCAAATAAAGTCAGTCCGACGCTTTCACCGGCTTTAACGCTGATAACAATTCCCATCAAAGAGCTGACAGTTAAATCAAAGTAGTTTGCATATTAGATTGAAAACTGATAATAATCATACAAAGAACAAGCAGTATATTCAAATGAATCCAGCATTACAGCTGAATTGTTTAAAAAAAAAAAACGAGTTGGTCTTGTCGCCAGGAAAGATTACGCCACAAGTTTCCTAGTGGGTGTGACGGATAAAAATACACACAGAGCACAGATTTTAATCTGGTGTAATGCTTAAGTAGCTAACTAGTGTGTGCTGTTGCAGGCAGGATACAGTGCAAATACTGAGATTCTAATAAACGTATTATTAGTGACCCATATTGTTCATTAGAGTCGCGGTCAGGGATTCTATGCAACTCTAACGACATCTCAACCAATAATGACTATTAGACATAATCAGCTCTGCAAGAACAACTGGAAATATGAGAGGGAATTTGACATTTCAGTTTAGGTGCAAGAGAAAAAACACTCCAATTATACTGCGTCTCCACATCCTAGCAAGTAAACCCTTCCTTGTCCAGCCGTTATTCAATACAGGACCCACTCTAATATCCACTCTTGAAAGAGTTCTTCATCCACTTATCCATAATGCACCTACGGCCCACAGTGCATTAGCTTCCTCTGGCCATGTGCATACATTAAAGGTATATTGTGCTGACGACGCACTCAGCCTCATGAATGGACTTAAATTGCCCACTACACACAGACACTGGGACGACAACAATGGCGCTCTGTGGTTGAAAACCAAAACAAAGATCTATATAGTCAGTCAGCCTGCCTGATGGGGTCATATGAACAACAAATACTAATGCCGGCATTCACTCTCTCCCTCTTTTTATCTGAAGAGTAGTCTCAATGAGTTATAATGCAAATCTGTTGTTTAAAGACAACATCATGACAAAGGGTTTTTCATGATATACCCTTACAAATTCTCCCTGTGCTCAAGGTATATTTGCACTACTTACAAAGGATTTACTATTATTTTCCAATATTTTTATTTGATTATCCTTGGTTTAGATTTTGAATCCTGGGTGTATTGATTTGGGCATTTACCTGGAATGTTTTGGCGTCGTTGAGTGTTTGACGAATGTCAAGATTAACTTTTCTGGACTAGTGTTTGTGTTTTTAAGACTGTGCTGATGTGACTTGTGCCAAAATAGATATTCTTTTATGTTGCCATTTATATTGTTACCACAAAAATACTATGAAATATCGTGATGTAGTTTCATATTGTCCACCTTTATGTCAAAATATACTTTTTGTTAAGCGATACTAATTACAAATTTATATCACAAGTTGTAGCCCAGATTCCGCTCATGAAATAGGGGAGTGAATAAACTAAGTAAACATAAATTTTGTCTTCCCTTTGATACAAACTGCCAAACTAAGATTAACACAGTCCCTTGTGGGAAAGTGTGTAAAGACACTGGCACAACAACAATATTGAGAAACTAGCTAAAATACCGGAACAACTGTTTATTTACGTGCACAACAGAAAATTAAGGAATTTAGAAACGCGTATCAACATATTAACGTTACTAGCCATTGAACAGTTGCCCCGTGAAAAAATGTTGTAATATCACAGATATCATAAAAATGATACAGGAAATAAGAAGGCTTACATAAACCCTGTCGAGTCACTGCCACCCGGCGTCATTACAACATTAAAACATGACAAATGTTATTATTTTCAGTGGTCTTACCTGAAACTTGAACGCAACAGAAAACCACCAGTTGTGCTAGCGAGGAGACATGTTCGGTGGACATATGTTAGCCATACATTGCAAGCTAGGTGACATTATTAGAAACTATACGGTTCACACAGCATTTACAACACAGTTTGCGATGCTGTGGCGTCTCTCCTAGTGACTAACGTCGGTGAAGTTAAAAGACGAACGTGAGTGCAGTTGGTAGGATGTCGTTCAAAGGGGAGACGGAGTTTTATTGCGGCCGGACGGTAACGTTGAAAGGAACTCAATAATCTGTACGAGCTCTGCTTCTCTGACGTCGTTTTAAAAACCCTCTGATCACGTGACCCCCCGAGAAACTATCAGAAACAAAAATCTGATTGACATCGACATTTTCATTGAAACAAAATCAAATGAAAACAATAATAAGATGCTCCCATAAAATATCTTTTAATATTATTAAGTTGTTTTATTTTTTAAACTTATTTTACTGCGTTAAATTACGTCACTTCTATCTTATCGGCTGTAGTTTATATTTTCATATGGAACATTGTCTAATATTGTCAATAATAAATGAATGAAAACTGATTATTTCTTGGATATGTATTCAATCGTTAATTTCATCATTTCCTTATAGAGATATTTATTAATTACATAACTTGTTTCATGATGTGTATTAAAGTAGCCCAACTATGAGCCATTCTTCAATAGCAAACAAAGTGTTTAGCTTGTGCCTAAAATACTCAAAGTTAGGTGTAAATAATGTTTGATCGTACAAAAGAAAACCAAATAAGTTTGGAATACGTTGTGTTACCTGGAATTGGATAATGACAAATCTAAATGTACTAATCCAGTGATCCTCACTATTTTTTTCATGAGAGCCACTCTGGCAAAACACAGCCCATAGGAGAGCCACCTCAACCACAAAATACCAAAAGCCTTCAACATATATGCATAGACGCCCACTTATTTGTCATACCACTCAACAATAAGC
>CAAKHC010004257.1:49094-65187 GCA_901007825.1 Macroramphosus scolopax | reverse complement strand
CAGAGTAAAAGGACATCTGCGACACAACAAACTTCTGTACCACTATCGAGAATAAGAACATGTCGACTGTTTTTCCTCATGAACACGCTCTGTGATATAAGACCGAATAGATTAGCAGCTGTATATTAGCAAAATATGTTAGGCCAAGTGTCCACTGGAGATCTCTCTTTCTAAAAAGATGATGCAGTTTGCCATAATATATATGAAGATATATATGCATAATTCACAATACATAGAATTTCTTTCTCCGAGAGTTCAACTGAAGTCAGTTAATGGGTTGGACTGTCAACAAGAGTGTACTATATGTATGGAACTATATTTAAAATGATGTAAACAACAGGGTGGATTCCAGGAAGCTGGTCTGCTCTGTAAAGAATAGTTTATAAAACTGAGTACAACTTGCTTTGGCAGTAAAGGGCAGAACAGCACACAAGCTATATTTCAACTGCAGTAGCAACATTTGGCAACATATTGATCAACCTTCACCAAAAGGTTATAGTGACTTATGCAACCCTGACAATCCATGACAAGCAACCATCTCAGAAATAAAGTGTTCTATTGTATCCATATCATACACAAACGAGAGTCAAGTCATTTCAGATCAAACAACAACTCATGACTCATCGAGGCCGACAAAACATGTAACTTTCAGAAGGTCTGAGCCAAGATATTTAAAAATACTCGCTTCTTTTGTCGAGCTACGGTTCATTCAGATCAAATTATGTTCACATAAACTCAAAAGCTTTACACACAGAAGGCACGTAACAGCTAATAAAGCGGAGGCAGGCATACAAATCCTCAAATTGAATCGATAAACTGTGATATTGATGCTTCCTTTGACATATTCCATGTTTATATGCAGTTTACTGGTGCCAACAACACTCCAGTGAGATACTGACATGAATTAATGCCTTGATCCGAACTGTGTATACATTTTGAAAAATCACAAACATTAGCAGATCAATGAGAGAAAAATCCCGAGCTTCGCCTCCAATGATCATTTATCTGACAACAATACTACGTGAGCTGATTCAACCTGGCAAATATCCGACACAAGTTATCCAAGTACATTAGCATGAATATTTTATTACATACACATCAGTTCCTTAAGCTGAGGTGTAATAACGGCAGTCTGCTACAAGAGATGAAATGCAACATAAAAACAGGGCCCCATGAAATCCGTTTTGTTTTCAGGTTCCGTTCATTCCCCCCAAATTCCGTGTAGTCTCTTTAATTTTTCATAAAAGATTCATGTTTTAAAGGTTTAAGCAAATTTCATGTCGTAACTTTGACACTAATATCTCACTGGAAAGAAATCTATAATGTCAGTTAAGTAATAGTCCTGACATCAAGATACTGAGTGCAGACATCAGTCCGTATCCGTCCTTCCCTCTGCACTCAGTAAAGTCTATTAGTCACCTGGTTTACTGAGTGCACCTCACTTTAGCCTCTGTGCTGGCGGATCGGAGTGTGTGTAGAAGAGATGAGCCCTGAAACTCTGGCGAACAGCAGAAGCGCTGTAAATTACACCATGGTAGAGACTCGGCATAGCCCTTTATATAAATTTGGCTTTGGCTAGGCAGGGAACCCCTGATGATTGTCGAAAATGCATCAACCTTTTGGCCTACCCCGCAATATTTCACGTTTTACAGTTGATTCTGTTTTCATTGTCGGCGCGGTGGAAGTCATGGGGCCCTGATAAAAATACATTGTCAGGCTATTTTACTGACATGCAAATATAGAACAATCACATTGTCAAAAAATTTGAGTCTGACAGGTTTGATTAAAAGATCAACATCATTTCTTGACAAGACAATGATATATGTTCCGATGTTAAATCGAACTGGTAGCATGTGTATAAAACTGCCTTTTGATTTACAGTTGCTCTGCTATCGTAAGTGGAACATCGTCAAAGTTTCTCACATTACAACCCAGGTTGAAAAACAAAAACAAATAGACCACGCATTGCATCAAAATGTTAAATGCTGTAGTAAATATCGGTATCGATCATTCGATTCACCGTCAATACAAGCACAACCAACTGAGCAGTCTCAATACGTTGCAATAAATATCAATCAGTCCAGAACAATGCTACGTTTTTGGTCCACTGGCAATGGCTGCTGGTCAAATCCAAATTTCTTATATTTTTCAGAGGTCAATCAGATATGGAAATATGTGACACAACATCATGTCATGGCTTCGGTCAACCTGATAGACTATTCTATTTACTGGATTTATTTAGCAATTTACACAAAGTGAACTAATGTATTTTGTAATTTACCAGCCTCAAATTCCTGTAGACCAAAAACATGATGTCCACAAAGTCAATTTTCCAGGTGCTATCAGTGTACTTTCGGTTCTGATAAACCACAGCACAAGTTAAGATATTACAAACCCACATGTGCACAGTAGCAAAGCAAAACACACATTTTCCTGAAAGACAGGTTACACGATAAATCATCACTTATGAAATTTGAAAGAAAACACACTTACCTTACACTTACCTGAAACCAAAGAACCTAGCTTTGCTTTTTGTGTCTTCCTGGTCAGCCTCTTCACTCCATTTCCTCCACCTCATAACTCTATCAGGTTTACCAAAGTTCATAGTGTTCTATGGTTAAGAGCTAGTTCCTGAGGAAGTTGCCTACATTGATAAGTTGTTACTGTGGGCGATATTGCTGCACACCCGTTAAATTTGATGCGTATATGTACTGAAAGTCATAAACACTAAGACCTCAACTACAGCTTACCAATCCAATGAACAGGAGAGAAGTTGAGTGGTCAAAGAGGACTGATTATTAAAAGTCTACAATTGTGCTCTCTCCTGTTGTCATTGTACTTTAAGCTGACTAAACTAGTCGGACTCAGTCCACCTTTGAAAAAGTTTACAGGTGAAGTCAACATCGACTTAAGACAGAATAAAACGCGAGACAAGCTGTACCCACCTCCCGTGTTGTCTAGCGGTGTCGGTACTCCCTCTCCCTCTCTCTTTCACGATCGCGGTCTCGGTCCCTTTCACGATGGCGGTCCCTCTCCCGGCTGCGTTCTCTGTAGTAGTCCTCATGCCGATCGCGACTGCGGGACTTGTGGCGTCTGCTCTTCTCCCTCGAGCGGCTGTGATCCCGTTCCCTGGAACGCTCTCGCCTAGAAGTGACAGAGAGGCTTTTGGGAAAGTGTAACAGGGCTTATTATAGCCCGGACTCATGGAAATGGTTGGAGATAGTAGCATTACAATTGATTGTTACCTGGAGGCAGATCCGTAGCTTTTTGACTCGATGCCGTGGAGACAGTCCTGAAGAGAACTTATGAGGACCTTGCAACGGTCGTCTGCTGACACTTTGGACTGCTTGATCAGACTGATGGCCGTCACCAAGGTCTCTATGGCACTGCCATAGTCAGCTAGACACAGAACACAGCATCAGGCTTTGTTTTGTATGACACTGTTTGTCTGAACATCCGAGCACACACACAACAAACATGTAGTCAAATGGCATCTGAAGTTATTCTTTTTACCTGCACTGGCATCAGACACCGCTCTAGATATAGCGCTGGAGGAGATGGCTCTGTTCCTATTCATGATCTCCTCAAACTCTGCTTCGCTCAGGGGGGCCCGTGACGCCTCCATCTCACTATAAATACATTCACACACAGGCGCTGTCACGAGTGAGGTCATGGAAGAGTCAGTATTAAATGTTCAGTGTTAAAAGATAACGGTTCCTTGTAACAACAGTCTTGCCTACTAATAAAAAAATAACACAAAAGTCTATATTCCTAATATAATTTCCTCACCGGCCTCCCGGACCGTAGTCTCCTCTTTCATAGGGTGGTGGGCGTCCATATGGGTCGTTTGGTCCTGGGGGGCCCCTGCTGTCATTCGGGGGCATGTTGTTGTTACCAGGTGGGGGAAAGAAGGCAGGATTGACATGGGGGGCTGGTGGTGGTCCACCTGGTGGAGGACCTGGCATGTGAGGTGGTGGGGCCAAAGCCATTGGGGGCCCAATGGGGCCTGGGGGACGAGGAGGGAATGGTCCTGGGGGTGGGGGACCCTGTTGGGGTGGTGGGGGCCCAGGAGGAGGGCCATAACCTGGGGGTGGGGGCCCTGGGGGGAGGGGTCCCATTGGTGGTTGGCCAAACTGACTAGGGAAGAGAACAGGCGGAGGAGGTCTGTCGCCGCGATTAGGAGGACCAGCGAGGGGAGGGGGGAGGCCCTGACCAGGAGGTGGAGGTCCTGGAGGGCCAGGGGGACCAGGAGGGGGACGTGGAGGACCCTGCATACCACCTAGAAGACACAGGGACAAACGGAAGAACGCATGAAAAATAATGCCTAATTATCTCCATCACTAGTATTATAGTAGGAAGCCCCTTTTGAGTGTGATGGGAAAGTAAACGTGCCGGTAAAACAAGACCTTTTACTTTCAATATATAATTAATGTATCTTGCTCCAATTTCAGTGTCTTGTAGTACATAAAGGTTTGACTGATTAAGGCAGTTCATAGGGGATACCTTGACACACAAGGATGAGCAGGCCATAACTACTGGGAACATCACATTTCAAAAGGCAAAAAAATAATGCTGAAAACAAAATAAAAAAGGCAACAAAACCGATGAGGAACCGGCATTGAATGAGCCTACTTTACTGTACAATAAGAGCCCTCACGGTTAACTCCACAGCATGAAATGGGAAGGATGTTCTGCTGGACTTTACCAATTGATCGTGGCCCAGTATAAGCATGTGGCTGGGGGTGTCAAGTTACCAGATAGTTTATAGTCGATAAATAACACTAAATTATTCAATTCAATACCAAAATGATTAATCGATCACCTAGTTCAGGTGCATTTTCACCGAAACTGATCTCTAAAGTTGAGTTTTTGTATTGAAGAAGCAGCCAGAACATTTCTAGTGTGCGCTGTGTGTGTGTGGGACTGTCCTGGCATGAAGCAGTTAACAGGTTGACTAACTGGGTGAACCCGTCTTTTAATGTAAAAATGTTTGTATCTATAAACATGACGTGGTATGAATGGAATTGAATATGTAGACTGCTGCACTGTTGATTCATTGTTCATTGAGATGTGCTGCGCTTCTTCTTCCATGGTTTCTAAAAACAATTTTTTTTTCTTTTCTATCAGAACTGACCTCAAACAAAATGTTTCAGTTTGAACCCCTTTAAATATCTAATCAGGCCTTTTGTAGGGCCGACAGTCTTTGATGCAAACTCTCTAGTTAGGCACGGCTCAGTACGGATAAATTCAGCTGTTCTTGGAGCGATCAACCTGATCATTTCAATGGCACAACTCCTACTAACAAATAGCTGCAGGTGAGGATAAAAAGGCGATCCACAATATCAGTCAGATAAAGCGAGGTGTTTCACCTCTGTCACGCCAGCTCCCGTTCCTGCCCCCCGGCGGGAAGGGATTGAAATTCATATCCATCAGTGGGCCATCTTGGTGCCTAATCAGATCTGGTCTCATCCCCGGGCCTAATGGGGGAGAAAGCAAACCAATCACAACTTTTTCTTAATTTCCTTCTGCCTATCAACTGAAGGCTTGTCGCAGCCCAGCATTATGAGGCTCCAGCCACTGAGCGAAAGAAGAGATGTGAAAAGGGGCAGGATGGATGGTAAGAGACGCAAAAACCGTTAAAATAAGGAAGCTGATAATTCCATTCTGTCCTAATAAAAAAAGTGTAAGGTGGCCAATCCTAGATTGTTAATGAGTTTAAAAGAGGTAGTTTGCCAAGAGCAGCCTTGAGGAAAACTGCTGGTCAAGGAAGTGTTTTGGAAATTGTCAGTGAGCAGAAAATTGCAGCCAGGGAAGGATTAATTGCTAACCGAAGAGGGCCAACGAAAGGACAAACCATACAGGGAGGGAGGCATGCACAGACAAAGTCCTGCCAGGAGAGACTTTAAGGGTTTAAAATCCCCCACAAGAAACACACACTGTGAAGGTCAAGCCTTGGTGCATGCAGGTGTGAGTATTAGCAAACCAGAACTGCCAGACAGAAAGCTGACTATATAATTATATATAAATGTTCTATTTTCTTCAATTCAAGACACTTGTGATATTTCAATATGTTGCACTACGATACTATTGTGGAAAAATATCAGTATAAATCCTGAATCCACCGTCCCATCAACCTCAACAGGTGATAGAGCACAACTCACAACACACACAAATCACAGTACACACATATTGCAGTGAGCGGACAATTTGATTCATGACACTCTTGGATGAACGCATTGGGAATCCATCCATGAATTTGATAACTTCATTAGGCAATAAACATTTTCTGACAGAGACTCACCTTGTTTTGGCACAGCAAGGCCAATGTAACAACAACATACTTGTTTTGACAACGATACCATTACTTACAAATGTGAAAATAATAAGACTAGGAGCCAAAATAGTGACCCAGCTAAGCTGCAAATAAATGTTAGCCTAATTAATGCAGCCGCTAAAATCAGGGGCTATGAAGTTGAACTATTTATTTATAGACCTGATACTAAATGAAATGTACTTAAATTCCTTATGAACACTGAGACAAACTTTATCCCTACGCCGCTAACATTAACACTAACTACCAAACTAACCAGGGAAGTGTGGTGGCGGCCCTCCAGGCCCAACAGGACCTGGGAAGCGGTCTCCTCCTGGGCCGGGCGGTCCAGGGAACCTGCCTCTACCTCGACCCATAGGAAAACCTCCGCGAAGGCCAGCGCCCGGGGGACCAGCTTTGCCTTCCCCAGACATCTGGCCCGACTGGGTGCCTGTGCAGATGATAAGAGAATACTGGCTCACTTTATCAGTTAATATATTGTAATTGTGTGTGCGAATTTTCGCACATTGAGACATGCAGCTAAGTTTTTGACTGGATTAATAATATTTGTGTGATTTACTGTACCTGAAGTATGTGTGTCGTCTGTAAAAATGAAAAAAGTTTGCATGAAGTGCTGCTTGGGTATTGAAAACGTACAAAAATTCTTCCCTCAGGTGCTCTTCAGTTCAGGAATCTACTATCATAATGTGTATGTTCGTAGACCCTTAGCAGACTAATTTGGACATGTGGAAGCGTCACTATCTGTGTCTGTTTAGCATTAAAATAATCAGATTCTATATCCGGATAACAGTGGGTGTGGTTTCTACCAGCAATAGTCTTTATCATTACTATTTCATTATTGTATAATACAAGACGCGAACAGAACAAATGTAACAATATTAACATTAAAGGAAGACGCCTTAAATCTAGCAAATGTGATATTTTCTGAACTAACATTCAATAGCAATGCAATTGTTTCATCATCAAAACATCACAGTGGTTTAAAACTGACATAACTAATAATGAAATAT
The DNA here is from genome assembly GCA_901007825.1 of Macroramphosus scolopax. Taxonomy (NCBI): domain Eukaryota; kingdom Metazoa; phylum Chordata; class Actinopteri; order Syngnathiformes; family Centriscidae; genus Macroramphosus; species Macroramphosus scolopax. The sequence goes on along the minus strand of CAAKHC010004257.1, from coordinate 57,846 downwards.
ACTTCCACATCCTCATTCTATAGTATTCATCTCTCTCACTTTTCTACTTCAAACTTAACTATGTCTTATAAAACAGGTCATAAAATAGATAAACACCAATCATTTTCTGTCAAAATATATTTGCATTTTCAAATTCATATTCAGGCTCATCACTAAGACACACTGTTGCATATTTCTTTAACAGTACTTTTTACAACCTGCATTTACACATCATATTTTATGTTGCTGAGTGCTGGCACTCGTCTACTTACTTTTACGTGACTGCATCTCAAACTGGCTGAGGGACTGTTTGTTGCATGGTGTGACAATGGGATTCTGGCCATGGAGCTCCCTCTTTGACAGAAGCTCCATCAATTTCCTGGATGATGCTTCTGAGCCCACACACACCAGAGCAAACCTGGGAGACACATCCAGAAGACACACTCAATGAAATTCATGGCAACGATAAGAAGACAAACAACAGATACGTTTTATGAAGGTCACATTGTCATCATTTAGACTTATTTACAAATAATTAAATCTGATTAATCAAAATAAAAAATTGATAAAATAAACGCTGAAATAAATATATTTCAATATTTTATAGTCGGAAATAAGATAGAAAATTTAATTGCCCCTTCCAAGATGGGAATCCACTTATCACACTACATACAACACCAGGAAATTATCCAAATCTAGAGCATACTCTGATATATTCACATAGAAACATATGCTCACCCTTTGGATTGGCCATTGGCTCTGTTTTCAAAAAACTTGATCTCAAGCACATCTGTAATGCCTATTGATCGGATTGCTTCTGTCAGGTCCTCATCTGTTGTCCACTGCATAAGAGAAAACAGAAACGTCAAGATGTCTCGCATTGATTTGCTTAAATGGAGGATCAAGTAATGTTTTACAGCAACTTGCAGATGAGTTTGTGTGTATATATTTGGCACAACTCCATACCAACCAGTACCTTGTTTATGGGCTGACTGTATTAAGCTAGGATTAATTTTTTCCCCTCACACATATAAAGTGTCTGAAATTAAATCTGAGACTCACCCATGTGAGATTTCCAATGTACAGGGCAATCCTTTTGCCTGTGTAGGTATATACTACATTGGGGGGAGCACTCTTCCCCCCATCTGAGCCACCTGGCGCAGGCAGTGTGTCCAGGTAGTCGCGGTCTTCTGGTGCATCACCATTATTGGCTGATGGGGATATTACATCATCATACAGGTCGATCTGCTCATGAACCGGGTAATCCGCTTCCTGTTAAACATAATAACAACAGTTCAGTTAAAACAAGTTATCTCACATGTGAAGTTCAACTTTTGTTTAGCTTTTCAAAGTTTCAGTAACATAATACGTTTTTTCCTACGCAACAGTGCACTGTGAATAGATATACAGATGTCTGTCCTGATATTTCTGAGCTAGGATCTAATGCCGTTAAACGTCACTCAGGCCGCCTGCCTAGTCACCCCAAGTTACATAATGCAAGAACAGGCGTTCGTTGACACGAAGTGGGGAGAGAGACTTAAAAAGACAATGTTCCATCGACATAATTTCGGAAGCTGTTACTAAGGCAAATTTCATAAATCTTTGAGCAAGTTGTTGTTGTGTCTACCCTTAAAACAAGACATTACAACTAGCACTGTTGACATCTTTCTCCAGGACAGGCCACTTATTGGACCGATTCTTCCTCTTCACATTGACCTATTCTAGTTGCAAGTTCCCCACAGCGCTTGTGTTTGACATGATTGTCAATCAAAAATAATTGAAAAGTTTGGAGGCATAGGATTCCTAAGGATTGGACTATTTGGAACTGGTTAGACCTGAGAACCGGTTTTCAATCCCCATCTCTTAGGATGATAGATGTTGTTGTCTGTTTTTATTGAGGTAACTTTGTTTATACAGCTCTCTTTGCCAAGGCATGTTTCTTAAAAGGGACGGTGCTAAAAGCACAATGCAGACAACTTGTCTATGCACGGTGTCAGATACAACAACTCTGACATACAACACAATGCAAAGGACAGCGCACACAAATGTTGAATGGACATGTGGTCATGGGAGCATTAGTGACAATAGGCTAGTTCAGCACTTACTGTGCACTAGTTTTCTATGTTTAGGGTGCTTTCACTAAAACATAACAGGACTTACAGTAGCCCATCATACTTTGCAATTGAACTTCATTAAACCAAGTGATCGTTTTAACATTAAAGAGATGTTTCGAAAACGTTTATTTTACATGGCTGAGGCCTAAAGCAGGTCAACAAATGACCCCACTCCTTAATAAAGCCTAACTTGCGTTACATCCGAGTACTTGCAGCTGAGAGCGTCCTGACTATTTAACGAGTAAAAAAGAAATTACGTTAAAATGTTGGGAACTGTGTCGTTTAAATGAACAACAAAACACGAACTTCGCTCCATCCTACATTAATATTGTATTATTTATGCTGAGTACGAAAGGGGCGTATGAGAATGAAGAAAACATTCTCCCAGCAAACAGCTAATGCTAATTACACTGGGCTAACAATCGAAAGCTAAAAAATCATACGCGACCGAACGCATTTAAATTTGATGCTTTATCAAATGAAATTTCTCAATGTTGTCCACCTTTTGTACTTACTTTGTGTTGAATTAACTATCTTCTATGAGCCTACAACACGAAGGACTTGCCATTTAAAATCACACGACGTTGTTATGTTTAAGCTGCAAAGAATTAGCTAGTAACGTAACCTGCGCTAGTTTGGCTTTGCTAGCCCGCCACTCGCGGCCGTGCGGAGTTCATAAGCTATGTGCCAACTGAATAATGCTAGCGGTTGCTTTATAATTTCACCGCAATCTGAGCACATGATGGATAAATTATTGGACTCAATGGACATTTCGCGTTTTCGCGTAAACAAAACCAGAAATGCAACATTGAGATTTGTTGACGCTAGTGGAGGCTGCAGACTTGCAGCATGGGGAAAGGGGGCCTGTACGCGGATAGAGCTCGTCTGACTGGCACGGCGCGCAATTCTCCGATCACAATAACTACCATTGATGATATAAATATACAAAGCATTGTATTTTCAGTCAAAAAATGATGAAAGCGGGTTTAATACCTGGTTGAATTCCTCCTCTACGTCGGCGTAGATGTCGATGTGATCCACACCGTCCGCCATTTTCCTCTGACCCGCTCCTCTGTCCGCCCGGCGATGGAGACAGTAAAACCAGTAACAATGAGAGGGAAAACGAGCGCTCCTGTCGGTCGCGTTCTGTCACTACAACACACATTTAAACCTTTTTCACGGCGCAAGTGCATCAGCACGCAGTGATGGAAGAAATGTTAAATGCCCTGACGTTACTTAGGATAAGTAAAAGCTCCAATGCGTGTCGCAACATAAATGTACTCTTATTGCAATCGTCCCCTCTGAAAAATCTTAAATGTAACGATAGAATAGTAACAAATACTGATATATGATTTTTTTTATATGACGTCATTATTGCGATGGAATTTTGACATCATGGACTCTTCTCATTGCCCACTTGTATATATTAACCTACGACTTGTGTAAGTATGATGAGCAAAATTATAGCATATGATGTGAGGGTCACACTACCCCTTTACAGGCCTTAACCGTTCAATGCCGAGCATGCAGTGCAGATAGAGGTAGACAGAGGAACAGCAAAGCAAAGCAACCATGGATTGGAAGGTAAGGATGTTTGACTTTAACTAACCAACAAAATAGATCACTGCATACAACGGACCTATGCACCTTATGCTCTTATCAGGACAGTTCAGATTTGGGGATGACACAGCACCAGATACATGTGTTGTTCATCTTTGTTTCTCCTTGATGCTTCAAGCTAGAATAAATACTGCTGATTAAGAAATCTCTCGTCCTGCGGTTTCATTGCATCGGCTCTTAAAGATCCTCTATATCAGTTAGAGTATTAATTCTGAGGCATTAGTTTGTTGGCAGCATGTTACCTGTGTAGCTGCTGGGGATTGGAACTAGTTACTATAAGTAAAGTCAGTCCTTAGTTCTTCAGATTAAATAAGAACTTTAATTCCTAAGATAAGAAAACTGGAAAAATTCCTCTCTTACTACCTCTTTCTGCTGATAGTAATTAAGAGCATAAACATTTCACAGATTCAGTGTAAATCAGATGCTTTTATTGAAGAATAAAAGTTTTTGTCGGTGGGCCAAAATGCACAAAACACCTCACACACTGACAACAAGAACAGTACAAAAAACATACAGTTACTTTAATTCAGAATACACGGCTTCATTCATCAAAGTAGGACGTGGACACATGTCAGGCGTACAATATACAGTACATTGTATAGTGTAAAAGAAAGAAATAAGGGACATGAATTAAACTATTTTCATAGTCTCTGCAAGACAGGACATAGTGTAATGGTGCACACACACACACAACATGTGTGTACATAAACAGGTACGGTGTCAGGCAATTTTTCATCAGAATAAATTAAACACGTGCTTTTGTAAGATGATTAAAAAAATATTAGAAAAGCTACAGGGACACTCACAACCCACTCAGAAGCACAGAATATGAAACGCACAGGCAGATGTATACAAAAATACCCTATGCAATTAGATTTACACTGGTCATTTACAGAAGTATCCACATGACATCTTGCAAAAGTAGGCAAATACACATATGACATGTTGGTTTTCTGAACGATTTCTGCCATTTTATCTCGCTTTAATCAGGTTATTATAACGTTATGATGTTTATTCCATGTTATAAAGACGGTTCCATCAAATGCAACCGGAAAATTGATTTAAATCTAATGTTTTTTTGGGGTTTCTTGATTAACGTTACGGTGAAAGTGCAAATAATAATTTGTAGGCAACACATACCTGCAAGCATTAAAGTTTTACTTATCCAGACCATAGACTGTATATAACATTGACAGTGTGATTCTACTTCTTCCCACTGCAGGAAAATGAAGGCAAAATATAAGTGTTGCCAATCAGTCATTTGGAATCAAGAGTTATTGTCTCATTGAAAGACTATTTTTCATGGTTTGAAACAGACATCCATTGTTATCGACGGCTTTCTTACATACAATTCCAAAACAGAAGTTCTTGAAAGTCTCTGTGACTTACAGAACGTCACTCCGAGCAACTGTCAATCATCACGTCACTTCCCCTTTTTAATCAAATAAGGAATAAAAAAATCAGACAAATGAAGACTTACACATATATCATTGTGATGAGAAATACCTAATGACAGGTACCGTCTCAGGGGAACATTTATTTGAGGCGTACTTTGTGTTTGTGGTTGGGCCCAAGTCCATGGACGGGCGGGATGTAGGAGCTATGCTGCAGCCAGACACCAGGAGGCGATATAGATCTTTTGGCTTGACCATAGATGAGCTCTCATACTGTTGATTAGCGTATATGTCTCTGATCCGGACACTCAAATCAAAAACGAATTTTGGACAATCATGGTGACCTGTGAGAACCTACAGCACAATTCCAGTGGAGCCAAATTAGCAGACAATCATAATTACATAGAGTATGTAAAGACACAGAAAGACACGGCTGATGAAGACAGAAAGGCAGACAGACATTTTTCCAAACAACTGTCAGAAATGCAAATGCTTTCGGGAAGCAGTCAAAGTTAAGATAAAATACGAGACCTTGAAGGAGCTTGTGTTTGATTATTACACTATTATACGTAAATTTTTCTGCATTTACTTTCCTGGCACTGAGCCATAACTTTACCCATTGTCCATGATATTGCAAACAATAATGTAAAACTTCACTCCCAGCATTGATTTCCCATGTATGATTGTAGCCCTTCCCTCGATGGCTATCATCCCACGAAGATGTACATGTAGCATGTCTGTAGATGAGGCATTCAAGATGATAAAGTATTGGATGAATGAGCTGTAGGTGTGCATGCTTGCAGCCACATATATAATATGCATGTGTGTCTACAAGACTTAGTTCAGTGGCGTAAAGGGAAATAAGAAAGATATTTCTTCCTCTTGGACTCTGTTATGTTGCCTCTTGTGACTCCACTGGTGATCGATGTGAGTCACAGCTACCACCTGCATCTCTTTAGTCCCTTTCCAGACGCAAACTGGTGTTAAAGAAAGGAAGTAATGAACAGGTATCCATGGCAACAACAGCCCGTTTTCAGGAGTTAAGTAATAAATGCTCATAAACCACTTTGGAGGTCCATAAAAGAGGGAATACGTTTTGTGTTTGTTATGAGCAAAATGTCAAAGTTAGATCTTTAAAAATCCACTTGCGGTATCCAAAAGAAGTCTTTCGGAGTTTGTGAGTTTCTCTACCTTGTCCTGTATAGGAACAGCAAAGTTGGCCACCATCAGGAGAAAAGTGTCGAGAGGGAGAGACAGACGAGGAAGAGAAAGGCAGAGAGAGATATAACAGAAGCTCCTCCACAGTCGTTGGCGTTCTCCTAAAGGGATGAAAAAAAACATTATTTCATTTGGAGATTTTGCTTTAAACCAAAGACAACGATATGATGTGATCCAACAATGCACAGATACCATAGATATGAATAAGTAATGAGTTACTATCACAGGACTAAATGCTTGGTTGGCTGCCACTCTGATCATCAGCAGGAAGACATGCAACCTAAAAGTGCGTGAGGAAGACAGTGTTTTCCACTGGAGCACCGAACGGGAAGCTCGCTGCAGACTTTGACAGGAGGGGGAGGCTGACAGGGAGACTGCAGAGCAGTAATGCAGGCCACAGTACCTCGATCCAAGTTTAACAGAAAGTGTCATCGTTCCAGGATGTTCAATGGAAAGATGTGTATGAAATGGTGATGTAAAAAACAGGCTATAAGAGCTTTATTTAAACAGACATACATGTGTGCTGCTTGTCTCATTATATAGTGGAATTCTCATGTTGCACAAGCAAATCTGTTCGACTGACAAGATTCTAAGTCGCATACAGCCCTAGTTAACACCAGAGTCAATTATGAGAAGCTTACCTGAGAGTGATAAGCGTGGCAGGACTCTGGGCGTCTGCGAATCTTCTGAGACCGCATCCTGTCACACTTTACTGAGGCATTATGTGCAGCGTGGTCAAAGAGCAACACCAGGAGCAGTAGAGGTTTCCCTTTCATTCAGATATCGTTCACAACGTTTTGCATAAACCTTTTCAGGTATACTTTTGAAGGTGTTTCTAAGGGTACGTTACTAACATGCAATGCCTGAAACACTCTGAGTGAATGTAAAAGTATAATGTAACAATATCTAAATCAGACCAGCATACTCAATGAAAAGCAAAATATCAGAGGATATATTTGACTTCCTTGGGCTCCATGGTGATCGGTGGGTGCTGTCTGCTGCAGTCACAGTCGGCCTGAACCACCAGCATCAACAGGTTGCTCTCTGGGATCTGATGAACCACGAACATCCTGAAACACACAAAGGCAAATATAAATGAAAGCCTGGAAAAATAACGCAGAGAAAGAAAGTCTCATGTATTTGCTTGTGTTTTTAGCAGGTGATTCTGTAATGTTATACAATGTTTGTCCTCATGAGGGCGCTCACAACCACCTTTGATCACGAACCTGCTGAAACAATACAAACCAACTACAGAAAGACAGTGTTTCTCCTTGTATTTCTCTTTATCTCACACATATACTGGGACACTTCCCCCTCATGTTGCCTGCATCTCTCTCTCTTTCTTGTTTCTCCCCCAACCTGTGTTTTCGTTAATCTCCCTTACTTTCTCTAGGTTCTTTTAGACTCTCACTCACTCTCCGCATGTGTCCCGGCCTTTCTACAACCCAGTGCTCCCTGATCTAATTCTGTCCCTTTCTACTTATTTCCCTCTTCCTGACTCTCTCATATAAACACATGCTGCTCTCACCATGCAGAGTAAAGCCATGCAAAATGGATTTTGGAGGGACAATTTAATATGACTGGTCTAGGGCTTAGAGAGGACTGCACTGCAGATATGTGTGTGTGTGTGTGTGTGCATATGTGGGCATGAGTGTGTGCACAGTGCGCTTACTTCTGGCAGCGTCCACACTTAATAATGCTGTTGGTCTCTTTGACTGACGGCTCGTAGACGAAGCTGGGGTACTCTGTGTCACACGGCTGCAGGATGTCCCCCTTTTTCTTATGGGCCGAGGCTAATAGAGAATAAATCAGGGTTATAACTCGAGGTTGGGATTATGAGCGAGCGTTGGTTGGTGACTGACAGGCTGAGTGTGACGGGAGAATGCTGGCTGCTGTCTAAACACTTCATACATCAGCCATTAATTGCTCCTATATTACTCAAGGTACTGCGGCTCTGTACACAAACCCTCTGGTGTCTGTTTGAAACCAGAAAGAAGAGTACAAATGGCTTGTTAAACAGGTCCGCGCACTTTCCCTGCCCTCCAGTACAGCATCATCTGCAGCTGCTCAACACAGTCCCACTGCTTCCTTGGAATTAGTTTAAGCTTAGCTCTTGTTTTGAAGAATTTGTCAGCTGTGTCTGCTCCCACTGAGAGCGAGTCGTGTAATCAAACACACCAGACATGATTTAGTTTAGTAAACAAAACACAAATAAGAAAAGTAGAGCAACAGAGGACTGATCCTCTTTAAAAACCTGCTACTTGACAGATACTCACACGAGCTGAAAGATGGCTTGGCTTGAATGGAGGGATGATGATGATGATGATGATGATGATGATGATGATGATGATGCTTGTATGCTTGTATGCTTGGATGCTTGGATGCTTGGATGATGATGTTGCTTGGATGCTTGGATGCTTGGATGAT
>CAAKHC010004257.1:19067-49074 GCA_901007825.1 Macroramphosus scolopax | reverse complement strand
GGACTGATCCTCTTTAAAAACCTGCTACTTGACAGATACTCACACGAGCTGAAAGATGGCTTGGCTTGAATGGAGGGATGATGATGATGATGATGATGATGATGATGATGATGATGATGATGATGATGATGATGATGATGATGATGAATAATGAGGAAGGTGAATGTGGTGGCAATCAAAGGCCGGAGCAGGTGAAAGGGTGAAAGGATAAGAGTCAATGATGTGGGTATGTCATGACATTCAGACCTTGAGCTGTGCGCCATTACACGTCTCTAATGTCTCGTTTTAAGAGGTTTATTTGTTTATTTTATTTTATAATAAGTAATCCCTTATGATTTTATTTGTAATTAATCTAAATTTGACGACATATTGTCTGAAGAAGTATTGAGCGCAAGCTAACATTAGCAGCTAGCTGTCATGCTAGCAGTGTGTCCACTTTAGTTCTAATTCTTAAGCTCTCAAAAGAAAAGAAATGTACGTTGCTGCTTGAATAACATGATTGATATAATATAAAGGGATATTTGTGATGCCAAGAAAAGGTTTGACCTTTGTTTTCTCTCTGTGTGAGCTCACCTTCAGCAAAATGCTCCGTGTGCCAGAAGCCACAGATATTAAACTCCAGGAGAAACCTTGTGAAGAGGAGGAGAGAGGAACGTGGACATAGAGAGTCGATTAGGCGGCCGTCAATATAGACCAAAGCAGATTGCAAGCAGCTTTAAAAAACTGGGCCAGGACCCAAACTTCTGTCAGGGGAATATTAAAATGGGTCCTAAAGTTCTTCATAAGTAATTGGTGGCTCCTCGACTGAATTACCAACCTGTTCTTTTTATAAAGCTGCTCAATATAACTAGTGACTTAACCTTAAAAGCAGTCCAGACCCTGCTAATCTTGGTAAGTTCAAAATGTAAAGACACAGGCAAGCAGAGTGTAACAATAATCCATTTTATGGATGATATATTTTAGACAGCAAACAACAAAAACTGGTGGTGCTAAGCCCTCAACACTTACAGGAGGAAGTTGGAGAGGAACCACTTGAGGGCTGAAGCCAAACCATAGAACGGCTGGACAGATGGCGAGAGAGACAGATAGAGTCACTGCAGGGTTGAATGCATGGCTGTGCTAACAATATAGAGACAGAGTTTACTGTACGTACGCTGAACAGTGGACGGGCGCTGCTGACAGAGTGCGAGTTCATCTTACACATGGCCTGGTAGTCGAACAAGGACACCCTGAGGAAACACACAGTTAAAAGCTCATGGTGTTGCCCTTCTGACAGCATTGACTAACATCGATTCCTAAAAGTTGTCTGAGTAATCTTAAACTTTATCTGTGCCTTATCCCCAAGCTAATTTGAAAAAGACATAGAACCTCACATAAAAACAACTCCTCGGCTGTCTGAGGAGTCTCAGTAACAGAGGTCATGGCATATGCAGAAGTCGAGGGCAGCTGGACGAACTGGGCAAGTCGAGTGCAGACGTCTTCTTCTAACACAACATTTTAAATGTGTCTTGTTCGTAATATAATATGTAGATGTGCAGAACAACACATAAATAATGCGCACGTTTGCAGATGGATGAAGACGTGTGTACAAACACACAGCCAGTGAGGTCCATGCATGCTCAAGACGGGTTATGTAATATCCTAAGGCAAATGAAGCATGACGAAATCTTTTAGCTGTTTTAAAAATAGCACATCACTCATGAGAGTTCAACCATAAAAGATGGTCAAAAAGGAAGAGAGGGGAAAAAGCTGTCAAGGAAGCTTAAAGGGGAAGAGGAAGGAAATCTGTACCTGAAGACCAAGATGAGGGACCAAGAACCCTCAACGCACAGTAGAGTTTACTAATGTGTAGCATTAATAATACAGCTTTTGAGTGTAATGGCAGTAAAAAAAACACCCGCAGGCTAAGAGTTTCATGTGTAACTAATGCATCGGTGCTGTCTGAAAAAAGGTGTATTATAAATAAGAACAGCAACCACCGCTGTGAAGCATCATGCGGGTTCAAGTACATGTGAGCAGGAGACACCAGGACAGTTGGATGACTGCCCGTCCCTGGCTTACTGATGAAAGGACAACTGGTCGATCGTGCAAGGACAGGACAAGGCTTACCTCTTGAACATGCCCATTCTTAACAGTGTGGTCATAACTGATCCGTCCACCTCTCCAAAGAACCTTCCCGCCTATCAGGGAAAAAGATAAGGCAGGTAAACAGTGATGAATAAACAAATATCCGTATCTTCTTCTTGCTTCATTTCCCCCTCTCACTTTCACCTCAGTGTGACCTGCCTGATCAATTATTTATTCAATTATGTTGTATTGTGTGTTGGTTTCATAGCGATGTGTTTCATGGTTGTGGTCGTCTCTGTTCTGTAAGAACAGAAAAGAGCTGGAACGTTCCACGTATCTTTTTGACAAACACGCCACACCATCATCCCTCGACCTCCAATAACGACGCTCCCACATCGTCAAATGCTTTTCTCACTCCCCTCGTTAACATAAACCCTTTACAACTTCAAATCCATAAACCTTTTACAACACTATTTGAATAGCTTCATTTTATTATGTATCAATGCTGTGGTCGTGATTTGGGAGTTTAGTCACAAAAAACAATGGTTACGGGGTGATAATTAACTGTGACAGGGTCGTGGATGAATCACACACGTAGCCCCTGCAGAGGTTGTGTTTGCAAACGAAACACACACACACCTGTTGATCCATTGTGATCAAATCTGATGATAAATATGTTGTTACAGTTTCAAACGGCAGCCTGCTGGCAGAGCTCCACCATAGACGGCTTCTCTGATGACTGTCCTGCTCGTGGCTTTAGATAATGTGCAGTTTAACTATGAATGAATGTGTTTTCTCGGCCTCTCTGCAGGCTCAGTTGGAGCCCCTGCAGCGTCATTTTGATGCGATTTTACCCTCTCGAATAATTAAATTAACACCCACAATACATCACACATTATTTCCAGTAGTGATTTTTACTGCTCCTGTGCCTGAGCTTCAAAAGTGACTAATGGCAAGTAATCACTGACGGTAAACTATCCCCACTTCACAGTACAGAGCTCATTGGATGCTCTGTACTTTTTTCCTGCATTGCATCATTGTAGGCAGGGAATTAATGTCTCTTGTGCCTCTGTATCGCTCTGCTGCTTATACAGCGGTCGTGATTCATGAGCACTGACTCATTTTACTGCTTACACTTGCTGTTGATAGATACTGTGTGTAAAGGCTGATATTTGCAGGGGAATTCAATGTTCAGTTCGGAACTCCTTCTAAACATCAGTCACCCAGGAAACTGTCATGTACGGTAACAGAGAAGGCTCGACATGGTCTAACGCTTGATTGATAGCTGGTATATTGGACCCAGACGGGTTATTTTCACTGCGAAACAATAGTGATTCAGAGACTGAAGACCCTGAAGGGAAGGAAAGGCTGGATAGTAGGATCTTTTCCTGCTGGTGATTCTTGTTAGTTCATGTGTCCTGACAGGTCAAACAATCAAGTCAAAGACACATTTTCTGTGTGTGCCAACTTACATCTCTGCGTTGTTTAGAAATTAGGACGAAGCCGTTGTTGTCAATCACATAGCAGTCAATATCCTGAGAAAGAGAAGAAACAGGAGATGATCTCAAATCTAAACACACAGGTCAGTTTATCACTTCGCTGGTTCCGAATAAGAGAGAAAGATAAGGCTTTGTGGATTTTGGGGGCTTAAGTAGCTACACATTTTCATGTTGACTTGAGAATGTATTCATATATACACCAGAAAAAACAGGGGAGCTACTCACAACGCTGTCGCACCGAAGAGGACAAATCCCTTCCACAGAGGAGCACTTGAAGACACGCAGGAACACAGAGAAAGAAACGTTTCAACCGAGGTGAGGAAGGATTTTCAACAGCAATCTATCAGAGATGCTTGCGTGCGTGATAAGTGCCACCTGAAGGGTTTGATCGTGTCTGTGAGGGAATGAAGGTATGAAGGTGTTTTGTTTCCGTTTGCATGAAATGCCGACAAGTGCATGTGCGTGTGTGAAAATGGGTCAGTGTTCGTGACGAGGTGGTAATTTGTGTGTGAAATGTCTCGACTACCTGTGATGTTCATATCTAATTTCTGTATATCTGTGACAGTGTCTGCGTGTGCAATCTGTCCAAGTGGGGTGTGATCTCGCAGAGCGCAGCGGGTGCTGAAGATGTTAAATCTGGTTCTTCACCAAAAGCAGAGTGCAAAAAAAAAAAAGCGTACTTACATCTGTGTCATTTGGCTGCGAAGAGAGAGGAACAAAAACACAATAAGAGAACACGGCAAGGTGAGAGAAACATTACTTATGTTAATGTATGTAAATAACTGAATAGAATCTGACCCAAAACACAAACTTCTCAAATCACAATGTTCAAGAACCTGCAACATTTTAATTAAAGTACAGCAGGAGAATTAGAAATGCAGAACTTGCTGACTGGTGTTCGATGCCTCAACAACAACAACACATTTTATTTACTATAACTGTGCGATTGCATGAAAATGTCGACACCTTTCGTCATGACTTTAAGGTCAAACCTTAGAGTATGAGAGGAGATGTGGTCAGGCTATATAGAGCGTGTCAAAGTGTGAATGAGCCAATCTATCATCCTTTTCAATCCTATTACGGCAAAGTGTCAGTCTTTTTCTCGGCTTCCCATCACTGCCCTCTGAAATAAACTACACGGTGGACTGACGGATGTGCTCAGTCCTTCCCCGCTCTCGGGACAAAGGGCATGACTCGGTGAGGGACGCAGATGTAGCAATGCATTGCCTCTTCTCTGCTAATTAAAGGAAGTCTAACACCTCACATATGAACCTCGTGCACACTATATCAAAATGTTAATAAACCACATAGTAAAGATAAAACAAAGCTTGTATCGCTGCCAAAGAATGTTAATCTTCTTCTAATGGTGTCACTCGAGGACACATCAGAAAGTGTTTACCTCCGTGGGAGCAGAAAAATGTCCCGGCAATCAAATTGTATCAATGTTCGTGTGCAAGGTTGACATTTAAATCTGAGACGAGACTCCATGATAATGGGGGTTAGTTACTTTTTTTATACTTTCTGGATAAAAGTGGATTATTAAAGCTGGTGAGAGCTGCTGATTCATTCCAATGTGACCACGCCGGATACAGAAGAGAGCTGCAGGTGGAGAGAAGGACGGCAGACCGGTCGAACCTGACTCCGTTTATGTGATGTCATCCGGAATGGCATGTTCGATCAAATACATGCAAGCTATTCTTTCAGTACATCAGTTTGTAATGTAAATGCTGTATTCCTTTGTGTTTTTTGTTATCATCGAAGCCTTAAATACTAAATAAAAATAGCTTGTATGTGGGCAGTTCCGACAGCAGTTACATTAACGGTTACTGCGGTTAATCTGCATCCAAATAACGACTTGCTGATTGCACGAGGAATCTTTGATGTTTGACACAGTCTAATTACATTTTGAATATAATAATTTACAGTTTTTAATGGTGTTTTATTATGAAACAGTTTACAATCTCTTCTGGATGGTTATAATTGTTTAACTTTCTAATTAAGTTGAATCCACCTTCTTAATGACCCCACATCAAACTGCCTCGATGCTTATTTTCTTTAATCCAAAAAATGTTTACAGAAAATGTGTATTATCTTCTGCATAAACAGCCTTATCTCCTCCAGCCACGGCTCCGGTGTCGGCGGCAGCTTTCTAAATCCGGGCAGCCTGTAAGAGGCTGTTCCCCCACATCCTGTGTTGGTGGATGTGTCTCGTCTGAGAGCTGCAAGAGGAGTCAAGGTGTTGTTGGTAGCATCAATTATCACTCTGATTTCTTGAAGCTCAATCGAACAGCTTCTCACTGCAAGTGATGATCCTGCTGTCTCCTCGCAAACAACCGGAGCAAACACACACACAAGAAGCTATCGTTTTATAACCTTTTATTCTATTATAAATGGAGTTTTCTAAAAATACTGACACGTCCTGATTTACCAGTGATTACGCTGCATAAATACATCTGGAAGACAGCTGCTCACTTTCTGAAGACGTGCCATTCCATAACAACATAACATATTTTACTGACTTCACGGAGTCTATGAGATAGAGGACATGCCAAGATGTGAATGGCCAGAAAATCTATCATCTTTTGATTCCCATTACTATCATGTCACAGGCGCTCAATACGTCTCCAGTCGCTGTCAGACGAAATACAACAGCAACGAACTGTGAAAGTCGCACCGAAAAGGATTTATGCTGAATATTTTCAGTCCCCAGGTTCATGGAGTCTTTTGTTATTCCTTCCTATCAACATCATGTATTTCCCTGTCATCCCGCACACATACACAATGTCTCGACACCATGGCGGTGGACAGATGGTGATCTACAAATCTGACCGATTCCCTTTGGATGGGAGCTCAGGCTTTAATCTTCATAATTCATCCACTAATAACGTCTAATTTTAGGCTTGGATGGTCAACCTCCTACTGTAGCTTTAACTCAGATGGCTTTTCCCCCCTGTTACAATAAATGAGAGTGAATGAGTCTTATGAATGCACCTGCACAATAACTTGCATCCGCAAGGGAATTAAATAGAATTGAGTCTGTTGAAATGAATGAAGATACATTCATTCTTTTCGCTCTCAACATGACGTTCATGCTTAAAGGACAGCCAGTGTGTGTCTTAATCCACCGGGCCACCATGACACCCGGGCTGACAGCTATAGCTGCCATGTGACCTGCCTCCTACTGAACATGTATTTCATTCAGGATTTACTGAAGGTACAGTATCTCCACCCCCGAGGGAGCCGAACACTTAAAATAGATCTCTGAGAGCGTTTCACGCATTAAAACACAAATGTACACACAAACAGGCACACACGTACACAGATCAATCGCACACTGAGAGTGCCTGCGTACACAAAGCCTATAAAATAAAGATGCTTGACAGGGAAGACATGGCAGGAAGATGGGGTGATTATGTAAGCCATCCGAGGAGACGAGGGAGGGCGGAGGAGATGGAATTAAAGGAAATGGGAGCAAAGGAGATGAAAACAGGGTTGGGGGCAGAAATGGAGCATCGAGGAAAATAAAAGGGGAGACAAATTAAAAAAGAGGAGGAGGGGAGGGGAGGGGAGACGAGAGATAATTAAGAATTGAGGCAGGAAAGTAGAATGTCGAAAGTGAACAAAGACTCTGACTACCGAGCGTAAACCGACTGGTTCAGGAGGCTACGGAATGATGCTGATGAGTTCTTCATTGATGGGACATGGAAACAACAACACACCAGTGCACAGATGGTCACACACATGGTCCCTGTCAACATGAGACACATTAACAGACACACACACATCTATTGAACTCACCTCTTCACACCTCGAGACACAAATGCGCACACAGATAATCACACACACGCACGTGAGAGAGCTGCTTAGCCTTTTCTTTGTTAGCCATCCATCATTTAATGTCCATCCAGCAGCCTTAATGCTCCCCTAACTGCTGTCATTTACAGCCATGGGAGCTGAGGAGGGGAGCGGCCAAGGTATCGAACACCTGCTACACTGAAAGTGTTTTTCCATAAATAACGTGTTGCCGCAAAGCTGTTGAAGGACATTAAGATTCTCCTCTTAAATGAAGGAAATTCTCCCAGCAGCACACACCAAGAAAAATAATGTATCAATGACGTTTAATCTTTCATAAATAGTCTTTTATGTGCAGTGGTATGATAAAGCTTGCGTTAAGCTTCGAATGAGAGTTTGAATGCTGTAATTGCCAACTAATGGAGCAGCAAGGGGACCTTTAATCATCCTTGACTCTTTGTCATCCAGTAATAATGTGTGTCGGAGGGGCCTGGCGGTTCCAAGAGAGGAGCTCCTGAACTTAAGGAGCTGCAGGTTAAAGCCGCGACGCAGCCTTGCAAACATTCAAGAGTTGACAATTTGTCTTGTGATTGCCCACATGTGTACTGACCTGTGATGCAATGCCCCAAAATCTGGATTCAATCACCTCCAGAGTCATCTGAACACCGATGGCTGCAGAGAGAGAAACAGGCCAGTTAGGTTGAGTCAAAAAACAAAGCAGGAAGACGATTAGAGGAAGAGTTACAGAGTTATTATACTTTGTACTGCAGTGTACAAAGTTGTTCTGTCTTTTGGAGATTAATAATGTTTGTCTTCTTCTGGGAATAACGACCATATAAGATATTTTTAATCCTAATTCAGCTGAAGCTGTTAAAATCATCAAACTGTGGACGTTGAGCAGGATTTCTTTTCACACTGCTGTTTCAAAGGTTATGAACGGTCTTTGATGGTCATGATTCCCTGAGCTCTTATCATTTCTCTCTGATACGAAGCTCTGTGGCTGAGTGGTGTGATAAGTGCCTTATATGGTTGTAGTAGGAATAATTGCAGTGGATAAAAGTCATAGATACCCCACGCTATGATAATATTTTCTGTTTAAGTGTGATTCCTTTTGAATTAATGCTTGTAGCAGTGATAGTAGACCCGTGAGCAGTAAATGTAGATGGGGAATCTAATTCCCGCATTTTAGAAGAAAGAGCATTAATGAGCCGTTTAATGTCCCAGGGCCGAAATCTCTCTCTGGGCTCTCCAGCTGGAGGAGTAGACGTAGACCTGCTGTACAGCTCAGCTCTGCCTTCAGAACTCCACTTATGAAAATCCTTTCACAATAACTGGCCTCTTGAGCCACAGAAACCGACTATTCTTAGACAGTGAGTGTGTGTGTGTGTGCCTACAACACAGCACTCTCAGTCGAAATATATTAAGCCCACAATTAGTGTGTGTTGGTACATGTTCCACAAAATGCGCGCAGACACACGGCGGCGGATTGATTGCTTGTGTCAGCTTAGGGCTGTACGTCCGTCAGCACTTCAGTCGGCATGGCAATGCAAAATGGAACTGTAATTGCATAAGTTCCCGGAGCATACACACACACACACATACATGCACACAAACTGTATACACCCACTCACACAACAAATGCGCACATACACTGCGAGGGAAGATATGACTCTTCATATCAGCATCAAAGACTCAGCGTTTTTATTTTCCCAGCGTTCTTAGTGCAGCCACTCCGGGGAAGCCTCCGCTGCTCTCACGTAACACGTAAAGACACGTGTGTGCACAGACAAACTGACTTGCGTGCACATACACTGTACAGGTACACACTTTATACAGCTTGACAGCGTGCAGCGCTGCACACACAAACAAATTATAGTTGGTATTATACACACACGCCAAAACAACTCATGCAATGGAGTGAGGAATTAAAACGGCTTTTTAATATGAGAAGCTATAAGTTCATAGGTGGGTCAGCTTCTCGAAGGAGAAAAATAGAGAAGAGAAGAAGATGCTGCTGGTCAAACAGACACTCAACTTCATGATTAATTCACGGTTAATTATAATTGACCAAAGTTTTTATTGTCTTAACCATGACAACACCTAAACGTGTAGTAACGTTTAACCTGAACCAGTCTTTCTTGAACCTCAACCTAACTTAACCGCAATGTTGACACAACGTAAAACATTGTTATCTAAAGATTCTACATCGTGCAGCATCCCTTTGAAAATGGTTCGCAAGGATATAAAGACTGCAGGGGTTGTGGTTAAAGAGCATTAGGTAAATGAGAAGACATCCATGGCTTTAATCTGTAAAGCTAATTTATTTATGCTTCTAAAAATGCTATAAGCTGAGTAAATATGGATACCGGGGAGTAAGAATAAAGTATGATCTGCTCGTCCTCATGGCAACCAGTCCAGATATTGTAAGAATAATGTTCCACTCCGTCATTAGTCCTTGGGTGTGTGTGTGTGTTTCAGTGTGTGCGTATCTGTTTGGTTTTTGTGTCTGGGATTTCATCCAGTCTCTTGAAGAAGTGATTGATGTCCTTTCGTAATGATGTCGTGATTCTGAATCATGGCTAGAGTCACTTTGTAATCAGTCTTGTACACAGAAATATGTGTTTAGCTGATTGGGGAGTTGTTTCATATCACTCCAGGACCGCTGGCTGGCCCATATTTTCATCCCTAATTTTCATCAACGAGGATTTTCATGTGCATGTTAGCCCATGGATTGAAAACATGTCAGACAAGGATATAAAATTTAAAACCCATTTTAATGGTACTAACAGCACATTAGACCTTCTATACGATGCAGTGTATTTTATTTTTTGTAAGGACGTGAAAGCAAAGACTTCTCGACCTTGACGTCGTCTCCCTCCTCCATCATCTCAGATAAAGTGTTCGAAGGCTATTATGGAGCGCAGCAGTAATCTGCCTTCATTCCCTCTCAGAGTTGGAGGCCGATAGGCCAGATCCAATTAAAACCATCACACTGATTCCTGTGTGTGTGCATGCTATAATAGAGGTTTTTCTACATAATGTCTTTGCTCTGCTAGTGAGCATTTCTTAATATGCGTTCACTTTGCATGAAAAGAAGGATACACATGACCTTGCATGAATGCAAATAATAGTGTGTGCATGTGTGTTCATGAACTTTATAGTGTGCGAGCTGGTGTGTGCAGCATGTCTTGTACACTTGCAGTCTGAATTGCAATTAGCGCAAGCTGCCAATCAAAGTGGAGTGTGCTTTCAACAGGAAATTAATTAATGAAGAAATAAATAAAAAAACTTAGCAAGTAAGAGCCGGAATTAATTGGTTATTACACTAACGAGATAGAGGCATCAGAGACGGAGGGATGTGAACTGTGAAGAATGGGGAGAATGTGCAAGTGTGAAAAGGGTGACGGGAACAAGGAACAGCCTCCCTGCATTGCTGCCTCACCAAAGATTACCTAACGTATGTACGCATTCACACTGGAGTGTTGGAGAGCAGGAAAAGGCGTCAGGATAGAAAAAAAGAGATGGAGAGGCAGGAAGAGGTAGAAAGGCTGACAGACAAGAACACTAATGAACACCGAGAGAATGAACGGAAAGACGTAATCATGCACACACAAACTACTTAGAACAACTCTGTATATTAACGGCTCAACCCGTCGCCTCAATTTCTACTAATCTTTATCAGCAGATGTGTTTTCTCAAGAAATATAATACAATTTAATATCATACAGATTTTTTTAAATGAAAGCTCATTCACTACAGTAACATGGATGGCAATAATCAGACTATTGAGGGCGAAGAAGGATTCAACACATGTGCCTGGTTCTGCGTCATCAATCACACTACTTCTAAGTATTAAAGGAACACAATCTGTGAAGCAATTAGAATAACCCCCAAGGAAAATAGGAAAAAACATATAGAATCTGCCCAGTTATTCCGATAAAGCAGTGAAACAGAGAGCTAGAGAAAGTTGAACAGCTTGCTGGCCTTTTGCTAAATGGAGCAGCGAGTGTCAAGTGGCTGACAGACTGTGAAGGAAGAAGAGGAGGTCGACGATCTGTCTGTCTGTCTGGTTGTACATTTCTGCTTTTTGCAGAGTGGTGACTGTGCAATTCTATAAATGGCCGCCCGTGTGTGGTCACACATTTTTTACACCGTTTAGCCTGTTGTGTGAATGTGCGTGTGTGTATTTCCGAGGTGGCACCCGAGGTCGGGCCGTGTTAAATGACCACTGAGCCGGGCTGGTGCTGACGGTCCTCTTAGCAGTCGAGGCTAAATATATGGGAGCACACACACACACACACGCACACAGTCAATAAATTAAACTGGCACAACGTCTCTGGGCACAGAGGGGACATTGAAAATAAGGCCACTGTAGTGAGGAGGTCATTTCATTCATTGCCAGACACACACACACACAAAGCAGTATGCTTTTGTGATGGATGTGTGAAGCGTATGTAATATATACACAAAGGGAAGGAGAAAAGAGGGCAAGGAGCACACACACAAACATATGCACGCGCACACACACACACACACACACACACACACACACACAGGTTATCAGCACAGCACGGACCTCGTAATCACCAATTGAACAGATTAATTGCTGTAATGGAGTCAGGTGGCCCAGGTAGAGAGGGAAGGATGAGGGATGAAGGGGGGGAAGAGGGAGGACAGGAAAAGGATAAGGCCAAAGGCGGAAAGGATGAAGGAGGATTAATCGATTTTTAATAATGTTATGACTCGGAAACCCGTTTCATTAAGCTAAGCGTGGCTATTAATAATAGAGGGTGTGAGATCAAACGGTTGTCCGTGTGCATGCGTGAGAACGAGTGTTTCTATTTCTTATTCCAATGTGTGTTTGTTCCTGGGTGTAGAGGCTGCAAGAGGGGTGGAGGTGGGGAAACAAAGACTTACGGGTGGCGGGTGTATTTTATGAGATAGTGTGAATACTTGCTCTTAATTTAAAATTCACACAAGATAGAAGAGTGTCTTATTTATGTTGTTTTGGCCAACCTCTTAATGGGGAAAAAAAACAGTGTACTTGTTACAAGAAACTTAACATCAGGCTGAAAAGTAAAGTTTCACTGACAAATACAAAATTATTTGGAAGAGGCGATGAACTATGCGAGAAAAATATTATTGATTGGTTTGCTGGCTGTGTCTGTATAATGAGGATGACGATGACTCATTTGACCTGTAGGAATTTGGATAGCAGCATTGCCGAGTGTAGAGGATGTTAGAGTTAGTTGCCGAAGAAACAAACATGAATAAAGAAGCGGGGGAGTGGAAGAGCAAAGTTAAAGGCTAAAAACAAAAAGACAGCAGAGACGTTGTACTGGAGAAAACATTCTGACAATCTGGACCTTTATGAAAAGAGCCTATTGAGGACGACGCTGAGATTGATAGTGAAGAGGAAGACAGTCACCCAGCAGCTACTTCAGCTGTCAAACCTCAATTTGAACCAGACCAGCATTCAAGAAGACCTTAGCATCAGGAAGACGCTAAATTTACTACAATTATCATCAACTCTGATCGGACGCCAAAAAAAAAAAAAAAAAAAAGGGCGAAAGAATGGATGCATCAGCCCGGCTAGCTCAGTCGGTAGAGCATGAGACTCTTAATCTCAGGGTCGTGGGTTCGAGCCCCACGTTGGGCGACAGTTTTAGCTCTTAACAAGCTGCGTACAACAATATGAGTACCAGTACAACTCCTTGAAGAACATCAACTACTCTAACTACTAAAAACTCTTAAACTAAAACTAAAAACTCTTAGCAAGCTGCGTACAACAATATGAGTACCAGTACAACTCCTTGAAAAACATCAACTACTCTAACTACTAACTTCTGTCCGACAGCTCAGAACATAAAATCTGAGGCTGCAAGAAGCTCTACAAAACAATGGAAGATTGAAGTCCCTTGTTCGGATGAGTCGATCAATAATTTGACATAGACCAAATCAAAGTATGGCTCTGCATCCTGCCTTGTATCAACAACTCAGGCTGATACTGGAAGGAGGCTATTTTCGGGGAACACTTAGTGCCACTTAGTACCAATTTAGCGTCACTTAAACACCACCACCTTGAATATTGTTGATGACCATGTCCATCCCTTTATGTCCACAGTGTTCCCATCTTCTGGCTACTGCTCATATCTCAGACCTTTTGAACATGACAGTGAGTTTGCCGTATGGATATGGCCTCTAGTCACCGGAGCATGTTCCAGATGTAGTGAAATACCGATCGATTTCGCAACCCTTGCATTGAATTACACGTGCCCGGCTAGCTCAGTCGGTAGAGCATGAGACTCTTAATCTCAGGGTCGTGGGTTCGAGCCCCACGTTGGGCGCTAGTTTTAGCTGTTACAACAGTATAAGCACCAGTACAACTACATCGACTAATTTACCACTTAAAATAGTGTTTCTTTCCTGAGTGTACAATGCACTGACAACTAAGAACAGACACCTCACACCGCAACAATCTTGATCTCTGTAGCGACGTTCCTTAGGTAGAACCGAAATTTGGCACAAACCGCATCAAAGTGTGGATCAGTCCTGCCTTGTACCAACAACTCAGGCTGCTGCTGGAAGGTGGTTATTTTCAGGGAACACATTGTTCTCTTAGCACCAATTTTTGCGTCACTTAAACACCACCGCCTTGAGTATTGCTGATGAACACGTCGATCCCTTTATGTCCACAGTTATCCCATCTTCTGGCTACTGTCAGTTGAATAATCCATCATGTTATGCAGCTCATATATCAGGCCTTTTTCTTGAACATGACAGAGAGTTTGCCAGGGAAGTGGCCTCCAGTCACCAGAGCATCGTCAGGCTATGGTGAAATCGGAAATTCCCAAACATCACCCACTACGGTACAAGCCCGGCTAGCTCAGTCGGTAGAGCATGAGACTCTTAATCTCAGGGTCGTGGGTTCGAGCCCCACGTTGGGCGCAAGTTTTAGCTGTTACCTAGACGTGTACAACAATATCAGCACCAGTATAACTTCTTGAACTAGTTAACTAATCTACCACTTGGAATAGTGTTTCTTTCCTCAGTATACAGAAACCTGAGACTATAATGTGCAACAAGCTCAACAAAACAATGGCAGATTGAAAAACAACGGTCATTGTTCAGGCGATTCTCGATCTCTGCAGCGGTAGATCCAAACTTTGGCACAAACCGCATGGATCAAGCCTGCCTTGTACCAACATCTCAAACATTTTTAACCGATCCTTCAAGTGTGCAACAGTAATGCAACAACTTCAAGACAAGCTTGCAGTTAACTACCATCTACGATGCAAACCTGGCTAGCACCGTCACTACAGCATGAGATTCATTAGAGTTTTCGGGGAAATCCTATGACCAACACATCCCAAATTTTTAGGCCTTAACAGACAACTGAGAATATTCCTCTGGATTCTTTAGTCAGCTTTGACCGACTCTGCCTTATTGTAGTTGTGCTGTTTCCATGTTTACACTCTTTGTCTGACAGCTTTTTTATTTCTTTCCCATCTGACTTTCCGTGTTGCTGTTATATTAGCTCAACCATTAAAACCCCTCACTTGTTTTCTTAGAACAGACTGTGGACAACAAGATTACTGTTTATCCCAGTTAATGTCAAAGACGTACGTTTGTTAGTCTGTCTCTTTTCGGCTTTCTTGAACACACAAACGCGCACGCACACTCGGCGTTGTACATAAACACTGACACACACACACACAATCGCCAAGATACACACACAGATAATAACCTTCTCACTTGGAAATGTCACTTGTGTTCTCGTTCTCCCCCATAATTACAGTTTCTATCAACAAATGTCAACGATTCATTGATAAAAAACAAATGTGGTGAGAGGCAGTTACTAACATTTAGTATTTTTCTCTCCTTCTAATCTTTTCTCTTCTCCTCAATGCAACCACATGTCTTTCTTTCAATCCTCTCTAACATGTGACCGTTTGACCCTGTGAAATCGAAATCCCCCCACATTCTAATCCGACGTGAACGTATCCAAAAGTCTCGACATCTGTCATCAATATGCTTCTTTGCTGTCCACAAAAAAAAAGGGGAACGAAAAGAGGAGAAGAGATGGAGTCTGTGTTTTTACCAAAGTAACCTTGAGCATGAATGTTTCATTTGATTGTGCTGTGTTGATGAATGAATATTACAGAAGCACAAAGGCGTTTCTGCACACCCGACACTCCAAACCTCCTGAAATGGGTTTAAGGCATCAAATGTTGCTTTCATTTGATCTTTTTATTGTTCTTTGTTATTTTCCTTTTATAAATAACTATGGGATGAGCAACTCAATATCTTGGTTTACTTTAAAGATCTCTGTGGGACTGAGACTTAATTGTTTTAAATGGTGCGATTCCTCAAGGCTTTGCTTTCCCTGCTGTACAGAATAATAAAGAAAAGCTGTCCAGGACATGGTCGATAATCAAAAATCAATCGGGTATTGGCCTGTGTGTAGTGATTCATATTGTATCCTGAGGAAGTAGATAATACCCAGCCCTACCAGATCGTCAACACCTCAGTCTGACCTGCATGGATAAACAGTGTGAACAGAAGTCAACAGTTATAATTTGATTCAGTATTTTGTAACATGCTCCTCAACCTTTTTATTTTGAAATTTTGACAGGAAGATGTTTTGGTTGGACACGGGTTGGCAAACCAACATAAAAAATGAATAAATGAATAAATAACCTTTAAAAAAAATCATTTTATGTGTCAGTACTAAAAGGCTGACCTCAATACATCCCTTGGTGTTGGCACTCAGGGTAATTCTACACGTGTTAGTCACATATAAAGGCTTCATTTAGGTGAGTAATACCTCCCGTTCCACATGTTATTTTTAGGCTTTCACAATCCTGTAACATCTGACCCTCCACATATAAAGAACGAAATCTTCGTTCAATTGAAATGACAAAATATGTGTGATTCAAAAACAGCAGTGAAATGTTCACCCATCATCATCGTCACATGACTTTCTGTCGATAAACTCATGTTGCCAGGCAACAAACACCGTCCCTGCTGGTAAAAAAGGAGTTATGGCAAATTCTGGCCGTCTCCTCTGAGAAAAGTGTTCAGTGACAGTTGATTATAATTATCACTGTGACATTTCAACAGGCCCATGCAAAGGCACTTTAACAGCCACTTCCAGATATGCACGGGGACATACAGATACACAGAGAAATATTCAATCACAGAGCCGTTTAAACTTAAATACACTGACATATGCACACAGACACAGAGCCACAAGCAGACAGACGTTCTAAACCGAAATCAAATATTTGACCTGGAATCATTAAATTCAATTAATGTAAAAGCAAAGTTAGACTTTTTTTCTGACAAAAACAAGTGAGAGACACAAGACGTATACACACACACACACACACACACAACTCTGCTGAAGCTCGCTAACCTCAGAGGAGTCGCCAGAGGTTGCACTGACATCATGTTACCAAAGCAACAGGCAGAGAGCTGGGATTGGACGAAAGGATGATTACTCAAACTCCCTCCCTCGTCTTCCTCCCCTCTCTTGCCATAACCTCTTTCTCTCTCGCTCTCTTCTCTCTGTAAGTGTTTGTCATTCTCTCGTCGCAACTTTGGAACGTCAAGGATGAAGACATTTACATTACACGGATTACAAACAACACACACACACACACACAAACAAACAGAGATCTGAATGAAACTGCAGATTTGTACAACGTTTTCTGAAGAGCAGGTACTTCGTTCCTCATAGTAGCAAGTATGAGCCCCTGAAATGAAAAATACAGTGTAAAAAGGAGAGAAGAAGAAGAAAATAGACCAATTTATTTTCCTACTTCAGCCTGAATATTTTCTTATTATTAAGCCCATCAATACAGTTGCCAAGTGCACGACGCATTCTGTAGCCCTCACTTCCGTCTTGAGGGTGAACGGTGGTGCTGGAGTGTGAAATGAGTGGGTGGTCTCTTGAAAATGAAAATAAATGTTTGTTGAAATTGGGTATGTGTGTGTGGACCTCTCTAAGTCTGCAGAGCCTACCTTAAGTTAACCTAGTTTCACAGCCTGCCTGAGCAGGCCTGTTGGAGGCACGCTCACTAAATCATTCATAGTGGAGAGACAGGGACAAAGTATGGGTGGATGCTAACCGCTATGCTTTCCGTGTCACTTTTAAATGTTTACATGGAAGTCTGTGCTGATGGCGGGGCTGCTTTAACGCAAATTAAATTATATTTCAATGGCAAAACTTTCAGGCATTAATCTGCTGGGAATTTCAATTACCAGCTCCATGTTTTATTTAGTGATAGTAGATCACGTGGTCTGCCAGTACACTACTCATTCAGCTTCAGTGGGAGTTGCTCGGTGTAGTTGCTGAGCAGTTTTTGGAAAAGGTCGCCGTGCAGACTCTATTCCTTTAAGGTTAAATTACATCAGAGGAAAACAGAGAGAAAGTTGCTCCCTTCCACTCCTCCCTTTCCCACTTTCCCTCCATGTGTTCTCTCTATCGTCTCTCCTCGTCTAATGTTTCTGTCTCTCTCTAAGACAGATGGTGCTCGCTCACCTCTCCCCTCTATATCTCCCAACTATACCTTTTAGCTCATTCTTCTTTTGCTCTCTTGATACTTCTCCGCCTTCCTCTCTTATTTCATTTTGCTCTGCTGTGCCCCTCGTCCAACCCTTCCCCACCTTCCACCTTTCCCTCTCCCACTCATCTCCTGTCCGGCGTACACCGCTCACTTCCTCTTTCTCTCGCTCTTTCTCTGGTCTAGGAAATCCCTCTCTACCATCTGTCTGGCTGTGATGAAATTCAAGCTTTCCGAGGAAATCAACGTGGCCAAAATAATGAGACTCTCCAAGAGGATAAACTTTGTGTGTGTGTGTGTGTGTGTGTTGGTCCAAATGTCCGTGTGTATGAGTGAGAGTGCGTGCATCTAAAATACTTCATAATCCGTCGGCTTATACCACTTAATTTACTCGCCAGTGACAGATCGCGTGTTACAAGACGAGACTGACTGCACACTGACTGACTGAGTTTAAAATATATTAGATCAAGACCTCAGATGGGCCTGTTTTTTCGGCAAACCTGAACTTCGGTTTTCTAATTAGAGGTAGTAACTATGTTCACTTTTAGCCAAATGCTCCAAAGATGTACCGAATTACAAATTAAAGGAATACTGGTAGAGATTGCTCTCAGACACTTCAGATCAAAATCCCCCATTGATGTTCAATGAGGATGACATTTTGACCGCTAACTTCACTTCACTTCTTTTTCATCAAACAGTTCAGTAACCTCATGTGCCCTATGTGTGGGGCACTGACATCCTGGAAGAGACCGCTGCCATCAGAGGAGAAATGAGTCATTAAGGGATAAAGGTGATCACTCAGAGGCACGCACTTCGTATTGATTTGCACTGACCCCTTCCTCTAAGTGGACAAGTACACCTAACCCACTTGTTGAGAATGTTTTTTTTTCTTTCACATCTCTGTAGACCAGCGCCGAAGGCTTTCACACCACAGGCTCCACGTATTCCTCTTTACAATGAGGTATTTACGCACTGCAAAACTACTATAACATCCCTTTCTTTGCAATTTTTTGCTATCTAATGATTTAATCATTTCGTATTGCACTAATTTGTGAGCATCACATGTCTATTCAAAAGATGGAGGGATACATGCACTGCAATCCTGAATTATCTCAACATTACCCGTCAATCTCTGTGTGAGAACTCAGATGTCTGACTCAGGTAGACCCGACATTAAACTGATGCTACCAGCTCCCGGGTACAAAGTCTGTGTATTGTATGATTGAGCCCATATGAGACTGGAGCAGGTCTGGATTATTCATTGCAACTGGAGACAAACCGGACGAATATAAACTGCAGAGGGTGAAAAACAAAGGTAATTTACAGGAAGATGCCAGCTAAATAGAAAGTCTTTCGGGAGAAATTGTCAAGACATATTTAAGGATCTCAGAATGTTATATCCAAATTATGAATGAGCCATAAAGCGTTTCTTTTTGTGTCACATCCTGCTGCCTGCATGCTGCAATGAGGCGCTCCTTGTACTAAAACATTTCCAGTAATTGAGAACACATCAGGCATGGACAATCTCCTGCTGTGCATATTACCATACAGAACAGTGTCAGCATCTAATTCTCTGTACCTTTTCCCCGAGTTCATATCAGACAACCCCAACGGCTTCAGAACTTTTCTTTTTTTTACATCTTTATCCACAATAATAAATCATTTGGGCCTGCTGGGTTCCTTATTTTGGATCTTTAGTTCAGTCTTCCATTGAAACCAGCTGAAAGAAACCAGTGCAAGCAACTGTGTGTCAATCCCAATGATACCACTAGTTTTGTTATATGCAAACATCAATATAATTCTCTACAAATGAGTAAGTCCTTTATGGACAATGAGAGGGAAAATTATACGTCAACCATATATTACGAGAGAATAAAAAGGATAATAAAAACCTTGACTGAAAAAATGTGTTTCCAGGCATGAATTAAGAGATGATTGATATCTAATGGCCAGATGCTCAATGACCGCATTGACCAAAGGGCCATAAAACTGTCCAGTGAGTAAGAGGCGGATTCACCGATGACGGTTAAAGCGAGCAGAGACACCAGTGAATCCTGTGATGGAAACGCGTCTGTGTTTGTGAGTGTGTGTGTGTGTGTGTGTGTAAAGATGGATGGTGCCTTGAAGACACTTGTTCTATGCAGGAACTGGAGGTTGTAGTGTGAAACGTGCCTGGCCAGACCTGGTGTTAATACAAAGACTAGAGCCAATTCATCTTCACTGACACACACCCAATAGCACAGTAAATTACAGAGCGAGGGGGTGGTGGGGTGTCGGTGGGGAGGGTATGAGGGAGACGAGAGAACTGGTGGAGTACAGACAAATGCTGCGGCCAGGAGAGAGACAACACACACTCATGTAGTTCCAACAGCCACTTATAACTAGTGCAACAGAATGGTTTGAATTCATTCATTAATATAAGAGGCGAATAATGGATTGAATCTTTCCCTCTGGATAATAAATACACCAATAATACTGCAGCTATAAAGAAAAGCTGGGTAAGATCTTAAGAGCTAAGCAGAAAAGTTAAAAAGCGCACTTTCTTGCCAGTTATCATTTTTCATAACATGAATTTCCTTCATCATTGATGGAACACAAACCATAGAAGTCTCCTTGGCAAGAGGGGGCTGGCACTTACAGTGGATCCAGACGCCAGACGGCCGCTTTCCCAGACACATTAACAGCCTGAAAAAGTGGACATATCCCTTGGAGCACCCAATAAATCAAGCTCACATCGTGTTCTTATCTGGTGTTAAAAAAAATCTTTTCCCGCTTAATCAGGGAACAAAGTCCCAAGGGAGGAGCCGGAGGAGATTTGGTAGTCAAGGCCTACACACTGGTGCTTATGGAATTCAACGAACTTGTAACAACCCTTTTTTCAGCTGTTGTTCTATTTCGCAGTGTGTTTGCACTTGAGAAGTTTCCAAATCAGTCTTCCACTCCAACTCAGGATTCATCTTTTTCCCCAAATGCTAAGGCTCACTAAAAATGATTGACGGTAAGAGATTTGATCATAACAACGTGCAGCCTCCTTGTTCATTTCACTGGGATTGCTGCACCGGGACAGTGGGGGTGCTAATCGAGAGGGATCAGGGAAGGCGGTTGCATTGCCCCAATCTACAATGAGCTTTAGTCGAAAAACACTTTGGTGTTGACATCTTTGATCATTATAAATATTAGAGCAGCAAATCCAAGATTTTTCTCTAGGGGCCATATATGGTCTTAAACTGGTAGCTACTGTGTGCTAAAACACCTGGTGGATGATAGGAAACTGCCCAATTAAATCTTAGGGGTGGATCAAGGGGGGAGTTTAAAGTCTGAAGGCCTGTCGGGGTCGGGGCAGGCCAGGTCACGACACTCCTGGGCTTCGTGCGGGTCCAGAGTGTCCTTGAGCCTGGCAATGAATGCTCACCAGCTGAGAGGTTGCAACATGGTGGCCTTGTGCATGACCCCTGCACTCTGGAGGGAGTGAGGGAAGGACTAATTAGAGGACTATTTACCCCTTTGGGATAACAGGTTCAACACGGTTACTGTTAATGTTATAAAAGCAGATGTTCTTTCTGCTTCAAAAAGTCCTTCAACAATAAAAGACGAACAGAACAGAATTTTTTTTTTGCAGGGCAAATTACTCATCTTCAGCCGATACATCCAATCTTTCATAACAACCGCTGAAGAGAGTGTACTATATAGCCGGTAATGGCTGCAGTTACTGGCAGCTAAAATAGATTTATGTTTGCCAGGAATACATGCAAGACCGATGAAGCCAACACGGCACCCACGTTCCTGTTCAGGTTGTATTTGTGTGTGTGTGCGGTGGGCAGCTGACCAGCCTAGTGTTTTAATTGGCCCGTGCAAAGCAATGGAGACAGACAGGGCTGTGTGCAACCTCAGGTGCTGTTGGCTGGTAAATAATAGGGCTGGATGGACTGTGCACGGTATTTTCTGTCTCACACATGTTCACTGGTAAAGATTGTGGACGTCTGGATTTGGACTGTGAGCTGTTTGTTTGGTTAGACATCGGAGTAAATAACAGATTTTACATACATTTTTTACTGTACATTCATTTGATTGTCAAACCAGAGTAAACTAGCTTTACAATACGGAATGCAACAGGCCGCATTTATCGTCCCATTTTCCCAGCTACCACCAGAGGAAGAGCTCCAAGAGAGAGAGATTGTTAATTCCCTGTATATATGTGTATGTGTATATACAGCCGCGGCCTCCTCTGCGCTACAGTGACTCACAAACTCCTTTCAAAAGAACAAAGTGGGTATTGTGAGACAAGATGGATCGGCGCTAGCTTGATCAACAACCTCTTACAAAATATCCATTCAAGGTGGTATGCCATTGATTCACGTGTGGGAGTTTTCAAAGCACTTGTTCCAGGCAGGTCACAGATGACAATCAGCTATACAGCAACGAGCTTTGAGCTGCAGGGATTGTATGTATGTATCGCTCAAGGACACGTCCGCGGGGGAGACAATTGTAGCTCTGAACAGCCAAAATAAAGCAATAATAGGACTCAAACTGAAGAAAAAGCATGAAAAACTTCTCATAGAAAGGCACTAAGTGTTTCTCTTCTCAATGCAGGTACGAATGTAAGAAATGGATGCTTGGCTGTTGATAATAAGTCTGCTTTGCTACCTTATAGAAACAACTAGTCTCCTATTTAGGCATCAACAACTGTGATTTAGTGCCTGCAAGGAAGCAGTCAAGTGATTATATGATGTGTGCAAACAAACACACGGTCCCCTCACCGTTTCATATCCTTCCTCACACCCTTTTACTCACCTTCCCGCTCCGTCGCTGGTCCCTCCCAGAGGAAATATTTTTGCTTGCTCACTATACACACCACACTGCCTGGTTTTTGTCACTTTAGAGGACATTGTGTTGACTTACACGAATTTCCAGGAGCGTCACTGAACCATACCGTGCCTTAAAAAACCTTTACCCACATGTTTCCACACTGTGAGTAATACAAGTCCACGCACACACACACACACCCTGAAATATACGTGTGCGCACGGCCATACACACAAGAAGCCTGCTGTTACAAGAGCCGCCACAGGGAATACAGTGGAAATGAAAGCCGAGCATGGGAGACGGGAGGAGAAAAAAAAGAGAAAGAAAATCGAGGGAGGAGAAAGCCCATGTGGCAGAGGGAGATTCTCATCTTCACTGAAATCAGCTGATCCCTCCCTACCTCCCTCCACCGCTCCAGCTTTCTGTCTGCATCTCTCTTTCTGTCTCTCCCCTTTTCATCCTTCCCTACCTCCCTGTTTCTCTTCCTCACTCCTACCCTTATCTTTTTTTTTCTCTCACCACCTCCTACTCTATCTCTCTACTTTCTCATTACCCCTCCCTCTTTCCCTCTCCGACTCCCTCTCTCTCTCTCTCGGCTTTCATTCTTTCATATTATCACTCTCTCTGTATTCCACTTCCCTCATCCTCTCTCTGTCACAGTAGGAGAGCTGCAGGCAGACAGAGGCAGCATACACTAATGTTACTATATTTGACAAGACGCACACACACACACATTCTCTTGCCACATGCACGACTGCACAGACATACGGGAGAGGAGAAGGGGAGGTGGGTGTGCACGCACACACACACACACACACACACAGCACAACACCGGAAAGACAGCGCTCAAGTGTAGATGCATGAATAAACACACACACACTCCGACGCGTGCTGAGTGCAGGAATCACAAACAAAGCGACACACAGGAGGGCTGGCGTGTGACGCCAGCAACCTAACGCCGTTGTCTCTCTTTCTCTCTCTCTCTCTCTCTCAAACACACACACACAGTCACGTCTCTCAGACGCTCACAAGCCGGAGAACAGGACGGTGCTGGACATGTCATTGATATCGGGGAATAGATCCGAAGAAAAGGATTAACTATCTGTGTCCCTCTCCCTCTAAGGACCTTATCCTCTCTTTCCTCCTCTTGTGTCTCTAAGCTTCTCTTCAGCCCTTTTTTTCTACAATCCCTCATTTTCTTTTACTCAATCCCTCCTTTTTCTCAATTCACTGGTGGTTTGAAGCGAAGCGAAGGGGGATTGTCTCTATACAGAAAGAAGGATTATTCTCACATTATTCATCCGGCCAGGATCTTCACTGTAAGAAATTCTTTAACTGAAGAGATGCCAATTTTTCTTTGATGGTTTGTGCTATGAGAGATTTTTGATTCCTTTTGAAATCTTTTTGGGATATTTTTTTGGGGGGGATGGCTGAAAGAAGAAAGCAATAAGGCTGAGATATTAAGTCAAAAGGTAAGTCTGTTTGTGGTGTCACTTCTCGTCTCCTCAGTCACTGACACACACTTCATTACAGTATTACTGTTCTTTCAAGATGTCCCTGAAAGTAGACCGCAGCGGGAGACAGACTTACCTTTTTTCTCTTTGACAAATGGGAATTTTGGACGGGGCCAAAGGTGCATGCTTGAGGAGGTGAATGCTGAAAATGTCAGCACTCGCCTGATTTCCAGGATTCACACAGCACAGACCCACAATATGCACATTCGCCGAGTTTATGGTCTGTTGTTTTGGGGCAAAGCTTGCAGAGGTGGGCAGTGGGAGAAGGTGAGAGCATCCCTGGTTTATTCATACTGAAGTATCAACATTTTATTTATGTGAGGTTCAGTTTGACAGGATGTGATCGTCTATTGTTATCTTTCTTTTTGCAATAATAACAATGTACACAGACAGAGATCGACGGACATAAACACAATGAGAAAAGACCTCAAACTAACCAAAAGTTGCACGAGGTATTCAGACATGGCAGCTTTATCATTACAGTGAAAAAGCTGCCCAAAATGGCCAAAAAGTTTCTATTGCATGTGCATTAGTCGCTCTCTCCGTCTCTACCAAGGTGTCTGAACATGATTTCTCCACTTGCACTTTGCAGTGCGACGTGTTTCCGTTTCACAACCTGCACGTCTGTTTAGTTCTGGTCAATCTTCTGTCAACTCTAATAACGTTAGAATAAATAACTGTATTTACCTGTGCCTACACCTTACCTTATAATGTACATATTGTTAAAAGTGCTTTGTACATAGTGCTTTTAGCATTTTTAATTGTTTAGATTATCACCCTGACGTCTCAGGTAACCGTTAACAACGTTGACCAGTCAGCTACCCTGGCTGGCTACTAAACTCAGCTCTACGGAGTTCAGCTGGCTACGAATCAAAGTCACCGTGTTGATCCCCAATATCTTAACAATATTATCAGACTATTAACGATATGTACAAAACTACCTGTGGTAAGTGCACGAATTGTGTAGTAAAGTTAAGCTAAGGTTGAGTTGACAGCAGGTCGAGCAGAAGTAAACAGACATCACACTACGTTGTGCATGTGGAGAATCACTATAATATTTGTACACAAACATTGTTGTTGTTTTTTTAAACACACATTATTAATTATCACTTGTTGAATATTGTAAATCTCAGTAAGTTTTGAACCTGCACAATGCTCCAGAGGAATGTCTTGCAGTTATTTGTTTAGTTATTGCAGTGTGTTTTAAAATAAGACACGGCCCGTAAAACCCCAATGTGACCTGTAGGTCAGACTCTGGCTGTCACATTGCCCTGGGGGGGGCTTGGTGCTCACTTACAGTTGAAGCAAGTCCAGAACTGACACTCAAGATGTAACGTCAACAGAAATCTGTGCTAAACGGAAGATCAAATACTGATGTCTTCTGGTTGCTTCAGCTTCGATTCAGTTATTCCCATTTTTCCTTCCTTTGAAGGCTCCAGGAAAACATCCAATTCAAATTAATTTGATTATTTAATTGACAGACTTGTTTCCCTTGAAGAAAGCTACAGGAGATTTGCTATAGAATTATTAAAGATCAATAAGTATTTATTGATCGTTTCATTCAGACCTTTCTTTTCACCTTCCCTCAGTACCCTAGTAAATGTTAATCAATTTAAAACCTTTGTTTACCTCCTGATTGATTCAAGGCTTGTGTGTTCTGCCTTGTTTACCAGCTGTAAGACACTCAAACCCTGTTTTAAACTGGTGCAGTGTCTCACATGCAAGGGTTGCACCTTGTGATTATACAATGATGTAGTGGGTGTGAGGTACACTTCACCCTGATGTCCCTCAAGGCTCTTGCACCGCTCCACATTAGTTACTAATTAATGGGACTTGTCTGAATCTCCTCCTAACGTGGATGCAAACAGACAAAATAAACCTGGAGAGAACAATAAGGATCACTGATGAGCTCAATGATAAGAGCAGCGGTGTTACTCATGCACTCAATGAAGTAGGAAATTAAAACATCACACATGTGACCCTTTTACTGAAATATAGTTGTATAGTATATCGAGTGTAATGGTTTCCTGTTTGCCTACTCAAAGCTGTAGTGTATTTTTCTATGGTACTTAAAAACTGCTGTACCAGAATAGAATGAAGAACATATGACTTGACTTATTTGGTAAACACAATTAGGAATTAATGATGGCAGTAAAGAGTACAGTGACTATAATAATTATAAACATGACTATCACTGTCACTGAAATTACAAGTCTAAATTGCAGCATAGTTCAATTTAATTAAACTGTCATCTGCCAAATTCTAATCCCAATGACAGCAGAACTGATCTGGTTTTCCAGAGCTAAGGGATGATCGGAATAAGTTTTGTCCTCAGACCTGCAAAGAACTGTTTTAATTTGACCTTGACTTCATGTCCGTATTGCTAAATGTATTAGTACGTAATCACTCCAGTGTGCACTTGCCATATGACCTGCATGCTCTGCATGTACGTGTACATTTTGTACATACGTGTGTGTTTCTGGGCACACGCACACATTGTGTGTGTGCATGCATGGTATGTCCTAATGTAAATATATACCTACGTATTTTTGTTCCATGTGCCCGTCAACACATACTGAATCTGTCGACCTATCGTCATGTACTTAAGTGTCTGTGCATTTGTGTGCGTTGTGTTGTCTTTCCCCTCTCCCGGGTAGAAAAGCCATTAACAATTAATTTAGAGAAGCTTGGCTGCGTCTGTCTGCCTTTGTTAGCAACCTGCACAGTTGCGCAGACAAACACACACACACACGGGAACAAACAACAGTGAGTGTGCACTCAACCTTTTCAGGCATCATGACTGTTCATTCGTTTACCTCCATATTGTTAATCGTGGTTTGTTATTGTCAGGTAATCTGACATTGATAGACGCCTGAAACGCGCCTTGAATTAAAGACCAGGTCACTGCCAAATGGTTGTGTGCATATGTGTGAGTGTGTGAAAGGGTAGAGCTGAAGATGAATGATGTGTATTTACAGCAGTGATGTCACTCATTCAGGCGCCACACACTCCCACCCTCGCTCAAACACACATAGCAATGCACACACACACACACACACACACACACACATGCGCACCTGCCTTTCCACATGAATAGTCATTCTTTTATGTGCAGGTGAATTTCAATTTGCAAGGTTCCCCCAGGGCTCTCAACGTTACATATAACACCCATTTAATACCGCTTACAATGAAATTTAATACCAGCTTCTCGACTATACGGGAAAAAGTTTAAAGGCTATGATGAAAAGTCAGTTTGGGTTTTAAGCCCTAGAAAAGACTTGCATTCCGGGAACTTGAATTTGAGTTGACAGGCTGCACTACGGACGATATGGTTTGTATTGCTAGTAAGAGCCGCTGTGCTAGTTATACAAACTGCCATTGGCTGTTGGTATTGGCGCCCGCTGCAGGCTGTAGCACATGCAACGTGTTTGTATATTTGTACTCACACAAACACCCATGGGAAACCTTTTTAATGTGGTAAATAAAGGCGTAGTCATATGTATTTAAATACTAAAGCAGCCCATGACTCCTAATGCTTAAGGTCTTATTTTCGGAATGTGGAATTCAATGCTTTTTAAACACCTTCAAGTCCCAGCAGGTGGGCGACAAACAGGCGTGAATCCATTTATGTTGATTCAAAACTATTATTCAAGTCATACCTGCCTGCTGTATAAATTGAAACTACCTAGAAATGGGATAAACTTGGCAAATCGGGAGGGAGCATACACACACACACGCACGTTTTAGTAAATATGTGTTTATATTGTTCCGTAACAGGTTAAATGGACTTGTTTTATTGTAAGCGAGGTGTTAATCTACCGATTAACAAATCGCTTGATGTAACACCAACAGAGAATAAATAGCCGTGTTGTACATTATCCAGCTTTTGTGCGTTTATTGTATACCTGAAGTGATTGTGTGCACACAACAGAGACACGAATGGGAACTGCGAGCTGGTGAAATGCAAATTAGTCTTGGTAGAGTTCCAAAGCGAGATTAGTAATCATGTTTATATCCTTTTTATTCACTTCCTGAGTGGAGATCTTGGCGTGGAGGTTTGCACTTAAAATGCCTTTGCTAGATTTAAATTTCTAATAAGTGTGAATTTAAAGGAGATTACTGAGCCGAAGCTGACCAATCACAGTCGGCCTCTTCAGCAGCCTCCAGGTATGTGGCTCCATCTTTGAGGAAAGGCTCTGCGTGAAGCCTCTGCAACACGCTGCAGAGTATTATCCGGCTTAAGTGCGGACAGGAAACAGTTAGTGGAATAAATAGAATGAAAATATAGGATGGAAAGACTAGAGGAGCCCAGAGGTGGGGTGGAGGAGCTGTTACTTGATTCCACCACATGCAGACAACTTTGACTTACACGTGTGTACTAATGTGCTCATGGGCCATGTATGCATTTGTGGACTCTGGCTGCCCCCGTGTCCAGGTCAAATTGGTAAAAAAAGCTTTCTGAGAATAGCCCGAG
Organism: Macroramphosus scolopax; assembly: GCA_901007825.1. NCBI lineage: Eukaryota > Metazoa > Chordata > Actinopteri > Syngnathiformes > Centriscidae > Macroramphosus > Macroramphosus scolopax. The sequence continues at coordinate 20,357 of CAAKHC010004257.1, read as the reverse complement.
AGACAGCCCGGCCACCACACCACCCATTTAACGTGACCGCTACACCTCCACTTCACATTTGCACTGCTTAAATGTTCGTTTCGCTTTCCTCTCTCTGCTTCACAATCATTTGTTTGTGAAATGGCGTGGCATCGCTTCCAGGCTGTTTTTTTCCCCCCAAAAATGATTCAAGGGTAAACATACACAAAGCCATGAATCATCTGACAAAGACGCAGTACAAAGCAAGATGCTTACAAGACGTAACAGTCCAAAAGCTGAAACAGCAATTACAGACAAAGCTCAAACCGGTACTGCTTGAAATTTCCTCGAAATAATTAATGTGATTAACGACTGCAACGTAATCTTCATCTCATTATGTGAAGAATGCATGAGTGAGTATATATGAGGTGCGAAACGTGGGGGGGAGGGCCCTCGCAGGGGGCCTCTAAACTACTGCAGGGAAGCTCTTTTACTTTACCAGAGTTAGAAACTAAAAAATGCCTTACAAAAAGGTGTTTTCATGTATTTGGTGCTGTCTTGAATCATGTCAAGCAGCAGTATTTGGCTGCCGTGGCTCAATGGTTTAGTGTCAATGAGATCAAATAACGTAATAATGATCCCATAGGCATCTAGGGACTAAGAAAGTGAACTAAGGGGGCAGCTTATTCCAGTATCCTCTGAGGGAAGACCCTCCGTCTCAGACTCTGAAAAGCTACCATCTATAATTATAATGATAAAATGAAAACGTACAATAAGGAGGAAAACTACTGCTTGAATTTGGTACAGAGAGGGGAATCATCGAGAAATTCTTGAGCTTCTTCCATTTGTGGTCTGTGTTCCAATGACGCTCATGTGCTTATTTCAACAAAACAACTGAAATTTCCCAGCAGAGTTCGGCTAATGTGACTTTAATAGCATGCACGACTGCGGAATATCATCGCGAAATGCCTCTGATCTTTTGCAAGGCAAAGGAAGAGGGGCATGGAGTGAGAGAAAGGATGGGGAAGGGGTGAGGACAGAACAATGAAGGACTAAAAGATGATGGTCAGAAGGAAAGAGAAAGAGTGGAAAGATTCAGAGTAAAGTGGGAAAGCACGTTATGAAATGAGAATATAAAGAAAGACGGGAGAAATGAGGGATTAGACGACTGATTTATATTTTACTCGGTGTCTGTCAGGTACTAATAGCAATTAGGATCACACAAATAGCCCCAAAGGGCCAGACATACACACACACACACACACACACACACACACACACACACACACACACACACACACACACACACACACACACAGAGGGACGTTGTTA